>JAOWBN010219362.1:0-13323 GCA_028565015.1 Pinguicula moranensis | reverse complement strand
ATTTTGTAAAAAAAAAAAATATTTTTTTTATAAGATTATATATATTTTTATAATTTTTTTTATTGAATATTATTTTATAATATATTAATTATTATTTTTTATTATTATTTGAGCTAATAAAATTATTGGTACACTATGTTATTACCATCACTCACCAACCTACCTAAAAAAACATATAGCCCACATAAAAAAAAAATTTATGCATAAAAGTGTTTTTATGCCCCACTCAAAAAAATTTAGCCCGGCCTAAAAAAATTTTCTTGATTCGCCATTTGATTCCAACTGCCTGCTAGCGCAAGGCATGTGATTGTGGAACCTATCAATATGATCTAGAGTTAGGTCCTGTGAATCCACGGCATTTGATCTTAAAAATTTGCCAATCAATACCTCCCCGGCTAACCAATCATCATGCCACAGCAATACATTCTTGCCATTCCCAACCACTCTCCTAAAACTAATGTTCATCCCCTAAGTGTCACCCACAAGCAAATTCATATCTCGCCACCAAATGGAGCTTTTTGTGGGGCTAGCTTTGCCCAATGCTTGCCAAAGTGCAATAGTGCCCCGTCTTCGCTTTTGTCGTGCTGCCCCGCGTCAATATTGAGTGTCATATCATCAATTTTACACTACAAAAACCCATTTTTCCCCTAGTTACCCCACTACTATATTAGACTTGACTTCATCTATTTTAAGGGAGACTATTAGCTAGTGAGCTTTAAACTCCTTTTCCCCATTTCTATTATGTTTTCTTTCTTAAACAAGAATTAGACCCAGAGTTCTTTGAAGAGAAGGTGTTGAGGGCAAATATTCCAAAAGACATTTATGAAAGCGGAAATAATAAAGTAAGGCAACAACACAAGATTTACATGGTTTGGTATAATAGCCTACATTCATGGGTGAAGAGGAGAATCAATCCACTAAGAAACAACATTCTCGTGATACAATAGAGACACGGAGAATAACTAGAAGATACTGAAAAAATCTCTCAAGTCCCGCAAACACAGAGAGTCATATCTCAAGTCTCACATCTCTCTATTTTTCTCTAAACCCGTCTCTCTCCTTTTTGCCTCTCTCTTCTCAACCCTAATAGTTAAAAGATATCATATTTATAGGCATGGATTCTAATACTAATAAAATTTTTACAAGGAATATCAATTCAAATCAAATACTACGAATTTAATATTAGGCAAATTCCTAACATTCACCCCCTTGACTTGAATTCTCTCGTATCACGAACAAGCTCATTTCTTCTTCAACCACCCCTCAAAGGGAGCTCTACGGTGTGCACCAGTCAAGTTCATCTTGAGCATGCCAAGTAGAAGAGGACATCATCGTCATACTTATGGGACCAACAAGCTTCACATCAGTAGAAGTACTCGCACTTCTCTGACCATACAAAAACTCTTTATGTTTGCTCAAAACACGATCATGATCTCCAACATTGACGAATACTTCTCACCAAGAGAATATATCTTCTTCAATTTATCCACACCACTTTCACTGTTGCAACCAGAGTGAATCATCAATCTTGGAACACTAGCCGACACTCCAATCCACAATTAACAAGCTACCACAAGTTCTCAAGATACCACAATACCCAAGATTCCACAAGCCTTCCTTAGCTCCAAAGCTTCCAAGCCTTCACAACTTATCAACCACTGTGGTTTCAAGTTACTTGAACTTTTATCAAACATTTATTGGCTTCTTGTCTAGCTTCAATTTTTTAGTTCTTAAAGGTCCAGATCTGTTAACCGAAATGTCAAGATTGCCTTCATCTTGCCCCAGTCACTCGTAAACTTGACACAAATCATGAAAGTTATCTCGCCATATCAACCAGAAGATAAACCATGCAGCTAACAGAGTTCTTTCATATATCCCAATTAAAACTCCAAGTAAATATGGGTATCACAACATACTGGAAACACACAAATTACCACAAACTGCTTGAAAACTCAGCCAATTGAATAATCCAAAAAATCTATCCAACAAAACCAAAAATCCCCGAAAGGTTTATTGAAAAATTCGCCTCATACACTAAACAATCGATCATCATATCTTATGGGTTCCCTTCGTCGTTCCATGGCTTTCCAATGGCACCAAAATTGCCACAATCAGAGCTCTAGAACTCCAGCAATTGTAGGTCAAAGTTGATTGTTTTCATTTTGCGAACAGCAGCATTTTCATCGAATCTAATGAAATCGGGACCCTTCCCGAACACGCATGACCACAAAACCATAGAGCGTTTGTTCCTCTCTCTCTATATGCTTTCCAATGACACCAAGATCATCATGATTGGAGTCCTCAATCTTTTGAAATTGGCGGTCAAAGTAGCGGCGACACTGGTCAACGCAGGAGATTTGCTCAAAAATCTTCTTTTTTCTCTTTAACAAATCTTGTGTCCAAAATATCACAAATCTCTTATCCCAAATCGTCAAATCTCAATTTCATTGCAGATCTTGAAATACAACCCAGATCTCACAAGATGGCTCTGATACCACTTGTTGGGGGGAAATATTCCAGAAGACATTTGTTCAAGCGGAAATAACAAAGTAAGGCAACAACACAAGATTTACATGGTTCGGCCTAAAAGCCTACATCCATGGGAGAAGAGGAGAATTAATCCACTAAGAAACAACATTCTCGTGATACAACAGAGACACAGAGAATTACTAAAAGATACTGAAAAAACCTCTCAAGTCCCGCAGACACAGAGAGTCACATCCCAAGTCTCATATCTCTCTATTTTTCTCTCAACCCGTCTCTCTCCTTTTTGCCTCTCTCTTCTCAACCCTTATAGTTAAAAGATATCATATTTATAGGCATGAATTCTGATACTATTAGAATTCTTATAAGGAATATTAAGTCAAATCAAATACTAGGAATTTAATATTTGGCAAATTTCTAGTAGAGGAATTCTCTCTTACAAGTTTTGGGCTACTTGAGGTCTATCACAATCAGAGTTATTGGCCCACCCATTTCAAAACGGGCAACGACGGTCTTATGAACATTATGGGCAAGTCCAGCCCGCCTATTATGTGTGTGCATATGTAGATAACATAGGTTAGCCGCTTTTTGTTTTCACTTCCGTCTTTCTTCCTTCTCCTCTGATTTTCGATGTTGATTTCTTTACTGTTGCCCAAATTTTTTCACCGTTGGTTTTCTCCCTTTTCTAATGAACCACTAGTTGGTCATCGCTTGGAATATATCTTAATGTAACTATGAATTTTCATTTTATCTTATTATTGATGAATGTATTTGAGTATGAAACTCAAATCTACTACTTTCCTTTTCTTTTTCAAGAAAAAAAGAGTATGAAACTCAAATAAGCTTGATTTGAGTGTGTATGCTATGCAGTAATTTTTGTTTGAGTTGAGATTTCAAATATAAAAATGAGTTGAGATTTCAAATCTAATTTTCTCATCCTTCTCTTTTGCAACTATGCATTTTTTCCAGTTTAAAGCTTCTTTTTCATTAGCTATACGAGCTAGCCCGATCGCTGCCAATTTTTGTGGTGTGCCAGGATGGCCGGCTCATTTACAGAAATGGATCAGTCCCCTACCACCTATTTTCATAAAATAGGTTGTGCATGCTTGTATTGGTCGGCCCGCCCGTATGTCTATCTCTAATGCGATCATGGATAGAGATGGGCAAGTCCGGTCAAGTCTACCAAAAATTTTATGGCTGAAATTTGAATGTGTTTTCAAATATTTAAACTATTAGCAACGGAAATGGCCTCTTTGTATAATTACGAGGGTAAGGCCACGTACATCTGACCCCCTAGACCCAACTTAGTTAGGAATATACTGGTACGTTGTGGTTGTGGTATGCCTAACATAAAATATGTTACAAAAAGTCAAAAGCGTACGAGGCAATATCAAAAGCAAGACAAGTACATGGCACTACAATGAATACCAAACCCAAAATCAACACATATGGGTCCATTCTCCAATGGCAGAATTCTAATCTGGGTGCCAACCATTTGCATCAATTTAGCCAATTCCATATTGTTCTCTTTATCCGCACCACAATACAATCAACCACCACTTCAATATCCCTAAAATGTAATGCGCTCCGAGATATCCAAAGCTTCCACACACCATATAATTATATGCCACACCAAATATCTCCTGCCTTATTCCAATGGACAACTCCACTATGAATTGCCCAGTTCACACAGAGAATATAATGATGCCCATGGCAACTAACTGTATATCTCCCCTAGACCTTTTGAGTAAATGAACAACACCCTAACAGATGGTTTACATCATCATCAACAGCACAAAGTCCACAAACTATAGTTTCAATATTAAGTAAATGCTCCGTGCTCTCAAATTCACTTTACACAACTCCTCCTCTCCCATTGTTGCCATTTTCCTCTCTACAAAGGTGTAGACGTTCTGAATCAACATTTTCTTCCTCCTTGTAGGGTGGTGGATCATCTCTTACTTTCATTGGCTCTTGGTTCCTTGTAGTTCTATTGTTGAAAGCTCTTAGTCGGTTAGTGTCAAGTGGTGGATTCAACTTAGGATTGAGAGATCTCCTCCTGTGCTATATGGAACAAAACCCTTCAAAGTTAAGAAGTAAGTTAGGGAGAGTTCTACACAACTATGGAACAAAACCATGGGTGCTTCACAACCATGTATATATGTATGTCTAGAATTAAAAGTTAATTCACTAACATCGACATGGGTTTGCATCTTAAGGCCATGGCTAACTCTATAAATACCTTGATACATCCATATGTGTTAAAGTTTATGCATTTATGTGTTTTGATATAAGAAAATGAGAGGTTCTCTCACTAGCTTCTCTATCTACCCGAGAAGGCCTAGTGTTTAGAGGTGAGTATTTTGCGAAAATTTTCTCTCATCTTCTTCGACCACAAGTGAGGACCTAGCACTCCAAAAACACATATAGTGTTATACATATAGTTTTGTAAGCTTCCACGAGTTGTGGTGATCTGGGTTATACGGGCTAGCCCGGCCGCCACCCATTTTTGTTGCGTGTCGGGCTGGCCAACCCGTTTACAAAATGGGTCAAACCCGCACAAACTGTAATCAGAAAATAGGCAGTGTATGCTTGTATTGCCCGCCCGCCCGTATGCCTACCTCTAATCTAATCATGGATAGAGATGGACAAGTCTGGTCAAATCTACCAAAAAATTTTAAGTATGCAATGGCTGAAATTTGAATTTGTGTCTTCAAATATTTAAGCTATCTGCAAGTAAATTTCATTACGCCTAACATAAAATATGTTAGAAAAAGTCAAAAGCGTACGAGGAAATATCAAAAACAAGGCAAGTGCGAGGGATCCGTTTAGTATATGGGAAATCCTTAATTTGTGATGGCAGACATGAGATACAGGGCTTATGAACCTACCTAGTCATTATTAACTTATATACCTATTTATGTTGGTCTACTTGGAGTCGAATTTTGACCGGCCTATCCTCCAAGTTCTTTAAATTATATATGTTTCCTGTGGAGGTAATCAATCTACCAAAGGTTAACCATAGGTAATAGTTAAGTGCCATAAATAAGAAACAAATCCCAAATTTAATCCAATAAAATCAAACACTAAAGGCCCATTTTGCGCAGCCTTCTTAAAATTATAATTGGCTTATAAGAACCTCAATTTATGAAATAAGTGTTTTGCGCAGCCAACGGCAGCAGCGACCGGCGGAAGGTCGGCGGCGGCGGCGAGAGCTCCGGTACGGCGGTTTCAAAAAATTCCGGATCCTCCGAGACACCTCTATTGTAAAAATAGTAATCTTTTAAGTACTTGCGCAAAACAGGGCCCCTTTAAAAAATAAGAAGAAGTAGTAGAGGAAATAATAGAAGAGGTAGAAGAAGGCCTGCGCAAAACAGGGCCTAAAGTATTGTTGAACAGATGTTCGATTGTACGATAGGTTTCGTCAAGTTCGTGTTTTTTTGATAAGTTTTATTGCCAGCAGCTTTTAGCTCTACTAATTCGCACTTTTCCCAGAAATGATATAGCGCACGAATTTCTGTGCGCACGAATCGCAAGAATGGGGTAAAATGCTCTTGTGTTAAATAGGAACGCTGTGTTTAACACGAGGGCAAAATGGTCCCATTCTTACATTCGTGCGCACGATTTTTCCACTTTTCCTCCTATATTTTAATACTTGTTCATAAGCACTAACTATTCAAAATGTGAGCAATATTCATTTTATGATTCATGATTCATGATTCATGATTCAGTGTATCAGACAGCTGTTGATTAAATGACATACCGAGGAAAAAGACAAGCAAGCATTTAATGCAGGGGAAGAGAGCATCGACGCTAATTGCTACGTGAAAAGTCGAGCCATCCACGTGTCATTCAGAATTGTTGTCCTGTCCGTTTTCAAGATAAGATTGTATGAAAATCAATCGGGCGCGGATGGAGGCAGAAAAAAGTATTTTGTGCCCCATGGGAGAGGAGGGGTCTTCTGTAAATGGCCACAATCTCAATCCTGGTGTCTCCAGTGGATTAATGATAGGGGAGTAGTTGAGAGTCAGTGCAATGCACGAGTCTAAAAATTCTAAGATCTCTTCCTTCATGTAATAATCTTTTTCTTCTTTGTTGCTTCCCCTACTTCTATCCGTCAGCCTTTTTCTTTGTTTTCTCGAATTCTCTAGATTAGTTTTTGAATTGCATAACGTTAATTGACTATGGCTTAGTTTCCATAAATTATTGTTTAGATTCGATAAATTTGTGACTTATCTCAAAATTTAGATTCAGGGTTGAAATTAGGGAGGGAGAATAATTGGTCTGGTCTTGAAAAAAAATTAGGGCGAGCTAAAAAAAAATTGTGCTAAAAAATCTAATAAAAATAATATTAGATTAAATTTAAAATAAAATAATGAATAATAAATATATAATTAAAAAAGTCATTCATAATACATATTTATCAAAAATGGGTGTGTTCAAAAGGTAGTAGGTTCAAAACCTAGCAGTAACAAATTTATTTTAGTGAAAATAATAATAAAAGAAAGTAGATCGTGGGCTTAGTGGTCTAAATAGACCAAATACACTAAAAAAGGTAGTTGGCCTGGGGATCCCAGGCAAGAGCCCATGTCCGCCGAACCCTAGGTCCGCCCCTGAACCCCTGCTATGTTAGTAGGTGCCACCCGATAACTATCAGAGTAAACATTTATCACTCACTCAGTGTGGCCTAATCCCCTTATCAGTCAACCTTATACTCCAAATATGAAAGAGGCTTGATTGCAATTGAGAATAAGAGCATACACAAGAGTTATAAGTTAAGGGGTGCACCCAACATTTTCTTTATTCACTCAACAAAAGAATACTAAGGATAAGTCCAATGTCTCTCATAAAGAACCAACTCGTGCTATGTTGTTCTACCCTCCTCCCCTCTACAAAATTGAATAACACATATAAGAAAAGTTTGGTAGCAACACAATTTTAATCCTGCAAAAAGTATTAAATCGCAGTTCCTGTCGAATTGCATAATCCGTCTTTTATTTGGTACATATCTTTTCATGGTGTCAGGATTATAAACGGAGTTATACAACTCCTATGTGGTGTTTGGTATCATTAGATTGTTCTACATTACGCCTGTGACGTCATTCATTTCGCAAAAATGTACGTTTTGCCCTTGCCTTCACGATATAAAATGTTTGTTTATTTTTGAGTGATTCCTCGTTTCCCGCAATCGTCGTCGTTTATCTCCCTTTCCCTGAAATCTGTATTTCCCCCTCACCCCTTTGATTTCCACTCCGAAATCGCAATCCCTCCGTGAAGTTGAAGTCAGCACCCCGCTCCCACACTTCGCCGTCCTCTATTGTGCTGTATGGCGTCCTTAAACCGCACCACGGCCCAAAAAAATCTCTTGCCGACAAGGCGGAGCCGCCGAATACAGTCGCGCGCCATCACAATGCGTGGCTGCCTAGTGCATATCCAACAAACCCTATAGTCCTGGACTCGCCGACACTTTCCCCGTCCCCCCATCTTTGGATGTTCCCGGATCCAAAGTCGGACCCTTTGTTTCTGCACCCCCCGCTTCCCCGCCGGAGGTCTTGTCACATATGAGGACTTTGCTGCCACCTATGAAGGAATCCCGCCGTCAGAGTATTACCTGTGGAAAATATACGATATACTTTTAGTATTCTCGTATGTTATTTTGTTTAGAATGTTCATAGTGGACTTGCGTACCGAAGGGGGCTAGTGGGAGCATTGTTCGCCATCCGTACACAATTTTTTATTTCCGAAATTTGATTAATATTCTTTTTTTTTTTTTTTTTTTTTTTATCATGAATCCTTTATTTGTCATATGATATATGCATGACTCTCCGAAAATGTAGGTATTTCGTTGGTACAAAACTTTTGTTATCGTTTATTTTTTGTGACTTGATGTCGTATGTGTAAGTAGTAATTTTGTAGTCTCTGAAATGGTTATAAAAAATGATTTTACTGCGCCCTCGTGAATTAATCTTCTGCTTCACCCCTTGCGCGTGTAATAGGAGTCCAATAACCCATTGCCCCATAAGCCAAACCGTTGCGCCCTCTGCGACAACCTAATTGATCTTTCCGCGCATAGGCTCGGCGGTTGCAAAGAGTACGCTGACACGTATGCGAAGTTCACCAAACCATGGGAGTGTCCGCCATCGTCGCCGCTGACCATTCGCTACAAAGTCAATTTTGGTGGTGCTACGGTAGTTTACTGCTCTATTTCCATTTTTAGAAAAATGTTTGTACCTCTTTCAAGTATACCAAGAATTTGTTTTCAATTTTAGCTTATTAGATTTTAGGTTGTTGGCCTTCAGACACGGCGGTAGAAATCTTTGGCGTAGCAGACTGTGTAGTAGGTAGTGCGGCAGCAGGACAGGAAGACGGTTCAGGCGGCACATCCGTTGCCGGGATGTACATGGACAACGAGGATTTGGAGGAGTCGAATGATTTGGAGAAGACGCGATGCTTTGCAGGGAATATCAATTCTGACATATGATTCTCCCGTGTAGGATCATAGTCTTTTTTGGTGCAGAAGTGTTTAATTAGACAGAGGCAGGCTTTTTTTTGTATCCTGCATGTTTTATACCTGCTATGCAATGGTTGACCGTTAACTTTCGGTTGTTGTGTTTTGTGGGGGATTGCAAACTTTTTAGGGCCTGTGAATGCACAATGACGTATTCAATGTTTTTCGCCTTGTTAAGTTTGTCTACAAGAATTTCACTTTACCCCATGTTTACAAAGCATAAATAATTTTACGACACACACTACATAGCCATAAAGTACAATTGAATTAATATGTTCTGCTGCAGCTGCAGGCATTGAAAGCACATTCCAATGAAGACCCAATTTTTTTTGTCTTAAAATTGTTCAACTCTCAACACTTATTCCTACGGTAATGATTGTGTATTAAAGCCAAACAATCAAAGCTACAACAAGCTCAATCTGTACCATAGGTCTCTAATCATGAAGGCATCAAGACTGTTCGACCTCATCTTCAACGAAAACTGATCACACTAAAAAAATTCAGATAATAAAGAGTAACACCAACCAAGCTCAACAACAAATGTCCAACTAAGATCTACTGGTACAATTCCGGACATGAAGGTCTCAAGTTATAAACGTTGTGGAGCAAGTACTAACCGCCAAACGTTTTTGCAAGGATGCTTCTCAATTGTTGCTTTCGATCGTCCCGTCCTTACACTTTTCACAGAGTGAACTCTAAGCTATCCTTGATAAGCATCTTCACGATGTGCCTCTCCTGGTTGTACTCGATGTTCAGGACGTCTTCTAGACTTGAATAATGAGGGTAGCCTTTGACTCATAATTCTCTCCGCGCATTTTTAGTGGAACCACCCTCTCTTCCACCCCGAACCAGCCCTATATATCCTACCAACGTCAACTCCTTGCAAGCTTGTATCATGACCTTTTCTTCTTCCAAGGTGAAGTAGAGTTTCTTGTACGAAGATGTTTGGCGACCCCTTCAATACAGGGTTTGTCTGGATTGTCGCGTACTCTTCCGTATCTTCTTTGCTCTTCCGTGGATTTGAGGACTTGGTGAGTCACTACGCACTTCGTAGTCCTCATGTTGAGAAGATTGGAGCTGACTACTTTGTTCAACACTACGCATCATGCCAAAAAAAATTCCATTGTACTACACAAAACGTAAGGACACTAAGTTAGAAAGTTGTTCGTGCAATGTATTGATCTACTATTAAACCAAGTATTTAGGAAAAGAGTTAGCAACTAATGCATGGGAGCAAATGCATAATTTTGGGATTATTTGGAGAGTAAGGTATCTTTCTAGGCTCGGAACAATCCTAAGAATAGTGACCTTTCTTTCCGCAGTTATAGCACTTCACACACACTATATTCTTGAGGACGTTAGCCTTGAGCTGTTTAGTGATTTTATTTCTTTGAACAAAGTTATGAGTCTTCTTTGCTGACTTACCAAATTTCTTATTTCTTTTAGGGTTTCCCCCATGAGTAGCAAGAATTTCGGCAGGGGGTATGGAAGCTCACAAGCACTCGTCTTCAAACTCGAGATGCTTGGATATGTCAGCGAATGTTTTGATGTTCACGTCATGATTCATCAAAGTTTTGAAAGGAGTCCAATGTCCGTCTTCCCTTTCATCAGATAGTAAACGGATCACATTATTCACTTGTTCGAACTCAGAAATATCGATCCCGTCAGACTTGAGATCGCAAAGCATGGTACTCATGATGCAGAGGTGTTCATGTACAGGTGAATTGAATAAATCTTGGACTGAAGTCAATTCAAGTGCAAGACACGGATCCTTATAGCTGATGTTTGACCGTATTTCTCCTTAAGTTCGTCCCATATGGACTTGGCCGTGAGCTTCATATCGTACGTACCAATAAGGTCGTCAGGAATGCAGTACAACATAGTGCGGCATGGAGTACATCATAGCGTAGCATGCAGTACAACATAGCGTAACATGCACTGCGATCTTTCTTGGCCTATGCTTTGTAGGTTGGTAAGGTTTTTGCTAGTTCTTCCATGGTTATATGCTCAAAAACGTCTTTCTCATGCAGGAGTTACTGAATCTTCCTGTATCAGATGTCATAGCTCAATCTAGTTAACTTATCACTGGAAGAGAGCTCGTTTATCATACTAGGGGGTGTCATTTCTACAAGTATATTTTAAGGAGGACATTAGGCACAATTTTAAAATTAGATTTTCTGTGAAGAATTTTGGATTATGTTATACATTCGAAAATTTTGTTAGGCTCATAATCATCACGTCCTTCATACCCCAAAAATTTCTAATAAAATCTAACTTTCACACATTGAAACAAATTCAGACAAAAATCACATAGTAACACATTCAGCCAATTGGATTTGTAAATGTAATTGTTAGTTGTAACAATTCGGTGATTTTTGCTGTAGAGCATTTTTTGTTTAATTTTAATTTGTTCTAGCCAAAATAATTGGCACAAATAAATTGTTAACGTATAATAATTTGATTTTCTTTTTAACACATAGTTAATGAAATTTTTTCGAAAATATCAAAAGAATCTGGATTGGCTCAGATGGGCTCTTTAACCGATTCGATAAGCACCCAGATAGCTGATATCGTACTATAATTCTGATGATCAGCTACCTAGACAGGGCTATCATTCATCGTAAAGGTCCAGATGTCTGGTGGAGCTACATGGTCTCACTTAAAAACTAGCCCTAGACAACCCCTCAGGACCATGATTAATGAAAATTTCTTTTGAAATTCGAAATAATGATGGTAATATGATTTTGATAACCATTATTTAATTATAACATAAAGTTCATAATTATTTGTTCAATTTGTTGGCAAACATATTTTCTAATAAAATTAATTCCTAATTCACATAAGAATACTTGAAATTAAAATTGCACTTAGCATATTATTCCTAATTATGCATACTAAGAATTAAATTGCAATAAGCAAAATAAATTTAATTCCTAATCATGCATACTAAGAATTGAAAAATAATAATTGCACTTAGCAAATAAAAATAATTAATTTATTTAACACATAAATAAAAATAAATAAATATAGATATGTTTATATTCGTAAAACTCATTTACAGAATTTTAACGTATAGTTAAATGTTCAGAATAACTAAAATTTCTGAAATAAAATAATTAACACATTTAATTGGATAATTATAACTAATTATCATATATAATTATAAAAATTATGAAAGAATATTAATTAAATTATTAACATATAGTTAACAATAAAATATTAACTCATAGTTAATAAATATTCTAAATAATATTATTAACACATAGTTAATCAAAAATTTAAAATATTTAGAATAATAACTAACACATGATTAATTTATAACTTCAGAATAATTAAATTAAGAAACGAATTCTAAACTAATTCATATTACATAAACGAATTCTAATTTCGAATCCTAATTGGAATAGAAGACAAATTCTTATTCGTATTATTTAATAGGAAGAATTCATAGCATGTCAACAAACATATGATATGTAATCTTTTGTCGCATGGCATGGCATCTGTTAGATCAAAGGACTCAATTTCTAAAATTTTTGGAAACTTTCGAATTCGAAACCAAGTTGAAATCGACCCCAAAAATTGTTTAATTCGTGTTCAAAGTGATGAGGGATAGCCGCACTTACCATATTCCGGCGAAACCTGAAGAACCCGGTGGAAAACGAAGAACCCGAGCAAACCGATCGAGCAGAAACCCGTGTGATGTAATCCACGGAACTCCCAAATAGAAAGCCTCTACCCGGAGCACTCCCCGGCGTGACTGAAGCGGTTGCTAGACCGTGTCAGACGAGTTCACGGCGACGAGACGGAGTTTCAGTCGGAATCTTTGTTTCTTTCTTGTCGCAGGAATGATATCGTCAAGAAGACGTCCAGTGAAGTCTTCTATTAAATTCCAACCGATCAGTTAAGAGATATACATCTCTTAATTCATTTGGGCTTTTAAGCCCAAGTGATTTTTATTGTAATTTAAATTGCAATTCCCTGTTGGGCTCACGGCCCAAATGGAATAATAAATTTATTGCTTTGGGCTCGAATTTAATTCGGGCCCAATAGTTTGAATTTAATCCCATTAAATTCAATTTTAATTAAATTGCAATTTAATTGAATTCAAGTCTCACTGAACTCAATTAATTCTCGTACATAAAATTCGCCGATTATGTCTCACATAATTAAATATTTTAATTATTCAGTTCGCCAGATAGAGCGACATGATAGGATTCATATCTAAATCAGTACCTATCATAAGCGGCATCTAGCAATGCATTATGATCCGATTTAATATAGATACATTGTGATCCTATAATCCCATTTAGTATTTATTCTTTCGTCACTTA
>JAOWBN010219351.1:0-13324 GCA_028565015.1 Pinguicula moranensis | reverse complement strand
AAACCTCAAGGGAAGTGGTGGTGTGGACTACTCTAGAGGGTGGACATTTGAACACCTCAACGGAAGGAGCTTTCTTGAACGAATTAGTTATTCTACAAGATGTATAAAAATTCTTTCTCCCTTGTAACATCAAGTTGTGTAAATTAGCAAAGATCCATAGTCAAAAGATCTCTGAAATTTGTGTTATGCAAGCTTAACACACACCTATATATACGCTTCCACACAAATTTTGCATCATGACACGTAGTATACTTTTGGAGATCTTACAAGTGGTATCAGAGCCATTTTGCTATTTTTTGCATTTTTGCAAGGTTTATTACACAACTTATGTTAGATGACAAAGGATGTATGAATGGGTTCATATGTATGCATGCGTTTCTTGAAAGATTTGCTTCCCAAAATCTTAAGTTGTGTTTTGACCAAAACTTAACATTTTTGTGGACAAGATTGTTGTAGTAGTTAAGTGCACAGTTTGGTTCCTTAATAATGTTGTAAAAACATAAGTAATTACTCATAAACAATTAGAGTTTAAGCCTTGAAAAAGGCCCCAAAAATCGTAACTATTTTATGCAAGAATTTGTTCATGCATACTACTTTAAATTCAAGAATGCATTGCATTATTGAATCTTCGTAATATTTAACTTTACATGCTTTATTTAATTTTGAATTAAATATGATGCATGGTGGTTGATCATGGACTAAAGCCCAATAGATTGTGCTCATTATAATAATTGTTATTACTTTAATTTTTGGTTGAATGGATGTATACTATGTTTTGCATGTCAAGTCTTCCTTTAAAATCTTGATGTAATTCTTTTCCTATCTTACTCTCCCCAAATGTAACTTGGGGTTTCTCAAATAATGTAATTTTTATTAGTCTAGTGGGAGGAAAATTGTGAGAGTTAGGTTAAGAATTATGTAACTCAAGAAAAGGAAGCCACCAACATGTTATATGAGAAGGTGTTGATGCAAAGCCGTTGCATAACTTCCATTAAAGAACACACTTAAAATAATCCTCTAATCTCTTAATAGCCGAGAGATTAGTAGAGTCCATGATCATGCCACGATTATATGTGTTTATTTAGCATGCTTTATAGTATATTATGTGATAATAATATAAGATTATATGCATGTTAGAAAACTTAAAACATGTGAAACTAAAACATATCAAATCCCTTCAATAATAATCAAGTTTTTCCCTTTACAAATGTGTTTGAAAAGGGATGATGCCTTCCATTATTATGGTGAAACGACCCACTTGATCGTTGGTTCACTTGTTGAGTTTACCTCAGGTGATCATCTACCTTCATCTTGTACGGAATTTTATAATGAAAGTTGTGTCTTCGGAATAATGGATTTGACTTGACTAATATTCTTGGTTTGTTAAGTTTCCTTCAAGACCTTGAGTGTTAGAGGCAAAATCTTGGTAAGGTTAAAGAGTTAACTACCCAAGCAAAAGCAAGGAGTTGCAAAGTGTTGCAATTATTGAGCAACAACTACCCTTGGTAACCATAGTTGGCTTGTTGAGTTTCCATCAAGGTTTGATTATAGTTCAATTGAGATCCTTGACCCACTAGAAAATTAATTTAATCTTCTGAATCAATATGGAGGGTTATTGATTTGTAATAAAATAGTGAGAGCAAAATGAATATATTTCAAAAATCTATTATATTCATTTTGTTTATTTACATAAAACAACAAAGTCTTATGTTTACCATTACTTGTTTTGTAGATGTTTTCTATGCAATTAAATCTCCGTTTTATTCTCGAATCACACAAGTTAGTTAGTGCTAATTACTTGGATTGACATCGAAATTTGAGAATTGTTTTAAAAGCCAAGAAGCTTGCATATGTTCTCGAGAAACCAAAATCCAAACCTACGAAAGATGGTGCATCTCGGACTATTCAATCTGCTTATGAGAAGCAGATTGAGGCTTATGACCTTGCCCAATGTCTTACGCTAGCATCCATATCTCCAAAATTTCAGAAGTAATGTGAAAAATTTGGATACATATGCTATGATGAGGACCTCAAAAAAGTTGTTTGAAGTTCAATCTCAAACTGCTTGATTTGAGGACAATTTATTTTGCGCCACTTACATAGAAAAAATGTATTATTGAAATTGAAATTAGGTTACAATCGAAGAGTTTCCTGGAAGCTCCACACATAAATACTATGGCCCGTCTGGCGTCCAGGGAAAAATAAACCTGATTTTTGGAATATTTGGGAAAACGTTGGGATTCCCTATTCAAGCCTATTTGGTAACGCTTGGGCTGCTGGGGAAAATATTATAAACTGCTTGTTCGATATCGCCACTGTTCGAGGGCATTAAACTAGGGTTTCGGGTAGAATTTGGTATTTTGACCCTTTTGCCCTTACCTTAAAGAATGAGATTTGGAATAGAATTTCTCCATATCCATGTAAATCTTTGTCCTTTCTGCATAACAAAGGTACTGATCCCTGCTAGATCACTAAACATAGGTACTGATCCATCGGTTCACATAACAAAGGTACTGATCCAGCAAATCACAACAAACTAACTACCACAATAAGTTCACATAAGTTCATCTCCAATTCAAGTTCACAAAACATAAAGCATAAAGTTCAACCCCACATGCATAACATAGAAAATATCAGCCGAACTCATCCGCTACGAACCCAATCGTGTACTTCCGTCGACGGTCAATATCCAAAATCTACCAAATCTTAAACTGCTCATCTTTCTTCAACAGGTGCTCAGCTAACCGAACTTGCTGGTTAAAGATGAGTTCTTCAATCTGATCTGCCTGCTTCATCAACATATCAGCCTTCATATCTATTGGTGGCACGTCAACGACGACCTCATTCTTCTTATCAAGGATTTCCCTACATACCTCATTAACGTTCATCAGAGTCCGGCCCACGTATACCTCCAAGTCCGGGAACACCTCCACCTTCGGCTTCTTAAAGCAACTTATTTGAACCTGCAATGAAGCACCACCAAGTTCAATAATACCACTTGTTTGTGCTGGTTCAGCTCCAATCCAAGAGCATAGTTCGCCACAATCCAGCTGTACAAGCCTTCATCAGAACCTAAATCAATTGAAGAGATAAACTACAAAACTGTAAAAGCTATGTGAAACAAAAAACTTAACAAAATGCATCATTGAGGTTTTTTTCTATCAGTATCATTGAGGCTCATATTACGTATCAATAGCCAAGCTATCTCACAGCATCAAAGATTAACTGCAAATAGAGACAAGGGGTGAGGGTACGAAGGAAATTCTTTTAGATGTAGCTCAGTAAATCAGGGAAATTGAACAAGTAGAACTTATGTGAGGAAAGAACACGGACAGAACAACTAAAGTTGCATATACCAAACCATAGGCATGCAAAACAAAAACTTCATATGATAAAACATCAATCACCAACATGGAACTTACCACAGAACTCTAACAGAAGAATAGACCACAACACTAACCATAAAATAGAAACGCTCAAAGAAAATTAAGAATAATGGCAGAAGCTGTCATCACTAGATGATGTTTACAGTATCCGATATAACACTTGCCCAATCATCCTGAAACAAAAATCCGGATGTTCTCAGAACACTACGACATGCATGTTCTCAGAAGCACCAGCACTGTCTGGATTCTCCGCATAAGCAGACAGACCCGGATTCACCCTCCAGGACACCAAACGTCTGTTAGAAAAATAAAGAACAGGATTCCCATTCCTAACCTCGTACTTAACACATGGATTCTAGTTCCCGTGCTCCGGCCATCAATTCCCACCCTGTATTTCTCGGTTTCTTGATTCCCATCCCCAAATAATAAAATGTAGAACAACAATAGAAATGGCACAGAGATTAAGATATATAAATAAAATCGTGAATTGGGCTTCGAGTATTTGCTACTGGGAAATCGAAAACCAGCCCGGGACGAGCGCAATTGGAGCATAACTGGATCCATGCCTTTCTCTTCCTCCAGACGTGGTTTTTGTAAAACTGCTCAGTTCACATAATTGTAAGCGACCGAATTTGGAACCGGAAAACCCTTTTCTCCACTTTTCAATCGCACCAAGAACACCTCAACTGTGTGTAATATTTCAATTACAAGTCTCAACATTAGCTCAATCACGGAGGGGAAGGTGAAATGAACCGCACGTTTTCAAATGAAATGTAACGAGGGGCAAAGTTGTCATTTTCACATTTGGGTACAAATTGGGTTTGTACAAACCCATCTCGCAGGAGGGAGTAAAAAATGTCGAGTTTGTCGTAAGTTCTCCCTGCCCAGAGCGTAAACCCCCGGGCAGGTATGTAACACGACACGGATACCAAACGGGTGGAAAATGGGTATACAATAGAAAACCTCGACTAAACTCGATTTATGTTGGACACCAAACGGGGCCTTAGAGTTTTGTATATGAATTCTCGTATTTTTGTTGTTTGTGTTGCATGAAACAATGTTATTTCTGTGCGTCTGGAACCTAGATCCGTAGGGCTTGTGGTTGATGTCTAGACTTGCACACTTGTGTTTTATTTGCACATGGTTGAAACATTATTTTTAGGTTGCGGTTCTAAACTTTGTTTTAGTTGATCTATTGGTTTTGGTTTGTCCTCATATCTTTGTTGATTTGTTGGTTTTGGTTTGTTGTTATATTTATGTTGAGAACCTATTTTTGATTTGTCCTTTTACTCTAGTAAGTATGTTGTGGTGAATATGATATTACAATTGATCTTTAGGTTGTGGTTATGGATTTGGATTATTTTGCGTTTCTACAAGGGTTTTTTTAGTTTGATCGGTTGTGTCATTTGAATATACAATAGTTAACATAAATCCAATTCTAAAAGCAGGGTTACAAATGGCAATTTTACAAAATCCAACACTAGTACACTTAAGATAAATAAAGTCTACACGTCAGTGTTTCCAAAAGACAAGAAGCATGTCCACCTACACATCCACATGCATTCGAAAATAAAACAACATCTGCCTAAACCAGAGTTCAAACTGAAATCAACACTGAATCAAAGATGTCATAGACCAAGACTAATTGGGCGCATTAGTGAATTTACAACCTTCACCTCACCCCACTTGCCCTTGAAGAAGAGATTTATCATTTGCTCTATTCTTTGCCGCCCTTGGATCTTTCATATCGCGTATTGTGCTTGGTCCTTAATGAGGTGGGCTATCCAATCAAGCTGCTGCTCAAAGTTGAGCGAAGGAAACTCCTCCAAGATCTTGAAAATGGTCGCGGCCTCATTCTCATCGGCATCTGTTCTGGAACCTGCTTTGCCATCAATCAATTTTGAACCTTTCATCAATAATGCATCCAATTCAGAGTAGTTGTCTGATGCCTTTTTGTAGAAATTGTGTGAGGAAAGATATTAGTCTTTTTCTTCTTTGAGTAGCGCCACTCAGCTCCACATTAGACGGTTGCGACCTGGTTGCCTTTTCAGATGGCTCTTTCTCATCTAAACTATGTCCGTCGAATTCATTCTCATTACAGGACATGTACTGATCCACAGGGTCTATATCTTTAACCAAACCAAACCAAACATACCCAATAAAATCCTGCCTTTAGGCAGGGTCTGGGGACGGTGGGATGTACGTAGTTATACCCCCACCTCTCAAAAGAGATGATGAGACTGTTTTCGTGGAGACGCTAGCTCGAGAGAGAAAAAGTAAAATAAATAAATAAATGGAAATAAAACAAAATAATAAAAAGCAAAAGGAAAAGAAAATAAATAAAAAAATAGAAGTTGAAAATACATAAATAAATAAATACCTGATGGAATAAATATATCAACAAGTAATTACCATCTCGCCATTAGTCTATCCCACCTCCATCTATCCACAATCAAGTAATCATACGCCTCTCCTATATAGTTCTCTGTATCCCTTACCGATATACGACGTCTTCAACTCGTCCTATCAGAGAGGTCCAATCCCGCTAAATCTAATCGAACTTGCTCCTCCCACGTCCTCCTAGGCCTCCCTCTTCCCCGCCTTCCTTCAACTTGGAGCCCTTCGACTCTCCTGATGGGCTCGTCGACATGCCTTCTACGTACATGTCCAAATCATTGCAATCTCCCCTCTCTCAGCTTGTCACTTATGGATGTGACACTTAGCGTATCCCTAAAGATGCCATTTGGAATCCTATCTAACCTCGTACGACCACACATCCATCTTAGCATCCGCATCTCTGCCACTCAAAATTCTTTACATGTGACAGTCTCATAGTCCAACACTCTGACCCGTAGAGCATTGCCCGTCTTATAACCGTTCTTTAAAATTTCCCCTTCAACTTTAGTGGGAATTTCTTATCGCATAGCACACCAGTAGCTGACAACCACTTTAGCCATCTGACCTTGATGTGATGGGTAACATCACCTTCAACCCATCCATCCTTTTGTATAATAGATCCTATATATTTGAAACTATCTCTCTGCAGGAGTGCTTGGATCGCAATCATAACTTCCATTTCACTCCTCTGCTTCATTAGCAAAATTGCATGCCATATATTCCGTCTTCGATTTACTCAAGCGCATTCCCTTGCCCTCTAATGTTAGCCTCCAATGCTCCAACTTAGCGTTAACCTACTCCTTCGTCTATGCCACTAAACAATATCATCTGCGAACAACATACACCATGGTACTTCATCTTGTATTTTTTGAGAGATTACATCTATAATCAATGCAAAAAGGAACGGACTCAGTGTTGACCCTTGGTGCAATCCTATATCCACTGGAAAATACTCTGTTTCTCCCACTAGAGTCCGTACACTAGTCTTTACGCCCTCATATATATCTTGTATAGCCCTCACATACATCCACGAGACCTTTTTCGTTTCTAAATATTCCCAAATAACCTCTCTCGGTATAGTATCATACGCCTTCTCTAGGTCTATAAAGACCATATGGAGACTTCGCTTACGTTCTCAGTACTTCTCCATCAGTCATCTGAAGAGATGGATTGCTTTCATTGTCGACTATCTGAACATAAAACCAAATCTCCGTTTGTTGTACTTTTCTCCAAAGTCTACGTTCAATAACTCTCTTTCACAGTTTCATAGTGTGACTTAGTAGCTTAATACCCCGATAATTACTACATTATTGCACGTTCCCCTTGTTCTTATATAGTGGCACTACTACACTACTTCTCCATTCCCCTGGCATCCTTCCCATATTTAGGATGATGTTAAAAAGTTAGCCATTGCACTCCTACTTCTCCTAGACACTTCCATACCTCAATTGGTATCTGATCCGTATCTACCGCTTTTGCCCTTCCCATCTTGCTAAGGGCCCCCTTCACCTCCTCTGTCGATGTTCGTCTAACAAAGCAACGGTTTGTCGGTCGGTGTGCTGACTCCCCACCCCCTAAGATGCTACCATAATCTTGCGCCTCATTAATCAACTTATCAAAGTATCGTTGGCTGCCACAAAACGATCTTCGCCCAGAGAGCCTTGAGCACTGTACTTGCCAAAAATCTCACATCAGTCATCATATAGGGGAAAGTTTTTGCCCTTGATGAGAGCAAAATTGTGGTTCATCTACACCGTTGACAAAAACATAGGGTCAGTTGACCCTTAATTGAGGCTCGGATGTAAAAAACAACATAAGTACCTTACAACAACTCATTCAAAAGATCCAGATTGTCTACCACTGGTGTGTATGTCTCTGGATCCATTGTTATCCCACTTTGTTTGACAAACTCACTTAGCAGACCCCATTGATTTCTCTAGACATAAATCTTGTTCTCAGTGTTATTTGCCTGAACCCTTCTTCCCTTAACTAGCTCTCGGATCCCGCTTGCACACCTCGGGTGGAAGGTCCTCTTCCACCCCGATCCAGCTTTGTAATCTTCTAAAGCAAGTTTCTTGCAGGCTTGTACCATGACTCTTTCCTCGTCAAGTGTGAAGTACAATTTATTCGCGGGGAAATACTTGCTTGACTTATTGTATGGAGACTATCTTCTAGTCACTGCTGGGCTCTTGAAGAGTTTTTTTACTCTTCTTCTTAAGCCTCGGCCTAAGGGTATTTATGTGAATGTTCGAGGCTCGCGACATATTTAAATTCTTGTATGGTTTAAAGTAATTAAACTTTGCCTTTTCTCGAGACGCATTTGGATCTTGCATGATTTAAAGTAGTATGATTTTGCCTTCTCGAGGAATCATGCCCCAGTTGGAGTCTGTTATTTCAAAGAGTCCTACCCAAGTTGGACTCTCCTGTTCAGAGGAGTCCTTGCCAAGTTGAACTCTCCTGTTCAGAGTTGTTCCAAACAGTCCTACACAAGTTGGACTATCTCGTACAAAAGAGTCATATACAAGGTATTGTTATTTTGGGTTAGTATTGTTATTTTGGTATTTTTGTGAGTTTGTGTGTTGTAAGAATAAGTTCTCAACACCATGTTTATATTCTGCTTGCAAAAATTCACATCGGGTTATACTGCTAGGCTTGCTAAGTTTTTTTGGTGAAGTCAAACCAGTTGAGGCTGTCACTGTTCGTGTTTGTTATCCTATGTCACATAAGAAAAACGAAGAAAAACATAAAAATAGAGCATCATAGAACCATGAAACAAAAAATATATTATGCAAATACGGGTCACACATAAACATTGTCACAAGCCACATCAAACAAGAAATAACCAATACGTTCATATTGTCACACATTAACCTTCATACAATTACTGCCCTAAACAAGTCCATCAACCCTTAAACAACCATGTATCACCTGCCATGTGATGATTGAGCTGAATGAGAAACATTGTAAGTTGTCCAAAGTTCATCTGCCATGTCATCACGCTTTTGAGTCCATTCAGGTGACGATCGAGCTGACTGAATGTATTGTTCAAACTCATCTAGTGGAGTACTCTGAGCGTCCTCCACTGTAACCCCACTAACCAGTGTTGGGTCATTTGGTGTGGTGTCCATAATGAAGTTATGGAGTAGAGCGCACACTAGCATTATTCTTGTCTGTTTCCTAATGGGGTAATAGGTTGGGCTCCTCAACACAACAAATTGCTTCTTTATAATCCTAAATTCCCACTCTGACATTTCTCGCCAAAGAATGTCTTATATTGAAGATATCTTATGGGTTTTATGGTCTCCTAGGTCCAGGTCCTCATTCGTTCAAGTTTTACACTGTGGCCCTATAGGATGTGAGGAAACCTTCGTAGTTCATGCATAAGTAATAACAATTTGACATGGACATTGCATAAATTTTAAAATTATAATACATTTCAATATCACAATAAAAGTGTAAAAAAAATGGTAGACCTACCGTTAGGCACCCTAAGGCTTGTGCTCCGGCTCAGAGCATCCATTAAAACTCGTGCATCCACTACTGAACCTTCCCAACTAGTGAGCATATACACAAATTCGCCTTTGGTGTCATAAACTCCAAGCAAGTTGGTTGCTAATGTATCTTTCCTAGTCCTAAGTGAGGCTGGTCTTCAACAGGTGCATGCACAAGTATGTATGTCTCATCCAGAGCCCACAAACATCCCTTCCACACGATTATTTAAAATGTTTGCAATCAAACAATTGAAAAGCATGGGAACATTGAGCAAGTGCACCAAAATGTACCTGGAAACAACTCCATCATCTATCACTACACTTAGTGTTTATGAGCTTCGGGATGGCTTAGAATCTCGCCTTCAGTTTGAGTACAATGGTTAGCACTTAATCTTTTTTTTTACCACTCCTCTTAAAATTCATTTGTAGTGTCATATTCTTCTGGTGGTGGGTTAATGTACATAGGAAAATCGCGGTCTTCTCCACAACTAAAATGTACTGATAATCCTTCATGCCACCCTCAACTCTAAAGACTCTACAATGTTTGGTGAATGTAATCTTGTGCATCCTGAGATTGTGGAAACAACTTAGATTGTTCCCTTGGAGAGGTGATGACAACCAGTTAATGATGTAGGTCGTAGTACTGAACACATCAACCCAGTAAATAATGGGAGTATGGGAGTGGAAAAGTAGAGTGAGGCCCATTTATGTGATATGACGATGTTTTCTCTCATCACGATCATTTTGAGCAGGAATGTAAATGCATGACATTTGATGACAAATGTCATGTGGGTAAAGGTGGGTTTCAAAGCGAATGCTAATAAATTAAGTGTTACCATGGCTTTGAATTTTTTGAAGAGATGTGAAGAGTTGTTTATCAACAAAGTATGAGTAGAGAAATGTGTCATAAAAATTAGATTTATGTTTCAATGGTTAGAACCATGTAAAGCGAGAGTAATCATCAATAAAAAAATGACATAGTAACGATGGTCATTCACAGATAAAGTGAGAGATGGCCCCCAAGGATCACAATGTAGCAAGAGGCCAAGAGACACATTTTTTTATTTAATATAAATGATAAGTGATGGCTCTTGGCTTTTTGACATGGAACACAAAGATGCGGGGAGAGGGTCAAATGTGAAGTATGACCTATACTACTTAATAATAATATCATAGATGAAGAAGCATGACCCATCCTAGCATGACATAAGCTTAGTTCAGAACATACGTACGTGTTCCTCCTCTATCCAAGTTTTTGTTTTCGATCAATGTGTGTCCGAGTTGTAGAAGGAGAAATGGTATTATCCATCATCTCAATTGGGGGAGGGGGCAAGTTATTAGAATCTCTTCCGATTGGGTTTTTGGGCTATGTTCGATGATTGAACAAACTTGTTGATTTCCGATGGATTTATTCAATAATCCACCGGTAGAGACCTGGAATTGTTCATTAATTTGCCAAAAATTGTGTCCACCTTCTTTTACATAGACTTAATTATCTTGGCCTAATCCATTTGTCAAATTACTCGCTACCCCTATTTTTTTACATAATTATGTGAACAACCATTATACATATATACACATATATATGCATAAATACATATATATATACATATATACATATATACACACACACATATATATATACATATATACTCATATTTATACATATATACATATATGTACATATACATATATGTATGTATGCACTAGAATCAAACTCCAAAATTCATTCAACTTTCACAATTTCTCCATTTTTCTTATATTGGACTTCGATGAACACGAAGAACATCTGAGCTCTTCATTAAAATTTTGTCCCAAAAATTATCTCTATCACCTTGTTGCTACACATATGGTGTATGTTCGCTGGCGGGTAAGGTTTCTTACCATGTGTTCCTTCCCAATTGCCCCAATCTGTGTTTTTTAACATAGGATTTTCGTGTTGAGGGTTATAGGGTTAGGGGTTTTGGCCATTTAGGTTTTCTTTAGGGAAATGTTTAGGGAAAGCTTATGGATCCGTAACAACCTTGATCGCAATCGAGATTGTTAATAGACGAAAGAGTAGTAAAGGGGAAGATAGCTAGGAAAGAGAGTAGAAACAAGGGAGCTAGAAAGATTTGGGGGAGAATGCACATATCATTCAAATCATGTCCTCTAAAGAGGAGATGACAAACCTATTTATCCCATTTTCGGTTTACTGACTCAACTAACTAATTGACTAAATCTACGGAATGAAAACATGACTAACAGACGTAAGGTAATGCCTCACATAAGCTTGACTCAAGCTGCTTGCAAAAAAGACTCAACTGACTGTGAACGTGCGAAGAATTGGTTACGTGTCTGACCACTTCTCTTGTTGTCCATTAAGTTATTGCTTGTCGTGGAGTGATAGCCAGGTTACCTTCTAACCGTTCACGGAATATTCGTTGTCCCCCTGCCTTTTCCAACCCCAATCCTTGAGATTTAGGCAAGGTGTTTCATTATCCCTTTCTTTTTGAAATCCTTGCCCACAAGGACTAAGGTGCGGCCAGTGGTGGCGAATGAAGTTGACATATTCCAATGTATGGAGATTCAGGTATGGCCATGGGTAGGTGACGAGTATCACAGACATAGAGGGCTTTGTATGGAGTCAGCTTAATACTGGTGTGGAACGAAGTGTTATACCAGTATTCAGCGAATGCGAGTCAACTATTCCATGCTCGAGGCTTGTGAGAGTAGAAGCATTTTAGATAGGTCTCAAAACAATGGTTTACCCTTTATTTGCTCGTCAGTTTTGAGGGTGGTACACAGAGCTCATGGCAAGATGGATCCATGCTAGTTTTCACAGTTTACCCCAAAGCTTGCTGGTGAAGACTGCATCTCGATCTGAGATGATTTGGGTGTGTAGGCCATGTAGGTGATAGATGTGGTCAAGGATTAACCGAGCGACCAATTCTGTAATGTAGGGGTGCATCAATGAGATGAAGTGTGCATACTTGGTGAGGCGATCAATGATCACTAAGATCACGTTTTTTCCATCCGATTTTAGTAGTCCATCGATGAAATCTAGACTGATACTATCCAATTGAGCTTTGGGAATAACTACTGGATTCAGAAGTCCGACATTGGATGAACGGTCCATTTTTGGCGAAGGCGGGTATCACAATGGCTAACCCAATTTTCTACATCAGCACGAAGGCCTTGCCAGAAGAAATAACGACGGATCTTGTTGAGTGTGACTTAAATGCCGGAGTGACCGCCTATTGGAGAATTGTGCATCTAGAGCAGTATGCGGTGTCTAAGATCGGTGGATGTGCCGATGTAGATCTGACCCTGAAATCTGAGTTCCCCACCTAGAGATGGTAATGTGGGTGTGATTGGGAATCTACAGTCATGGCTTGGATGATTTTGTAGGTGGCCTTATCCCAAGTATAGTTACTTCTAACGTCGGTCACCCAATCTGCCTGGCTAATCAAAATACTACAACATTGGTCGTTGATTTCCGATCTGAAATGCAATAACGCGTCTGCGGTTCGATTTTCTTTACCTCTTTTATACTTGACAACATAATCGAGGCCTAAAAGTTTGTTGGCCATATTTTGTTGAATCATCGTATGTAGGCGTTGTTCTAAAAGATGCTTCAAGGCCTGTTGGTCCATTCGAATAATGAAGGTTGCTCCTTGGAGATAATTAGCCCATTTCTTTGTCGCGAGGACCACGGCTAGGAGTTACTTCTCATATATTTATAAGGACTGTTGCTTCAATCTGAGTGCCCTCCTAAAGTATGCGATGGGATGACCCCCTTAGGTTAAGACTGCGCCCATTTCCTTGTCACTGGCGTTAGTTTCAAGGAAAAATTATTGTTGGAAGTCTGGAAGAGCAAGGACCGGGGCAGTGCATATTGCTGATTTAAGTGTCTGCAGGGTGGCTTTAGCCTCTTTGTTCCACTTGAAGACATTCTTGCAGAGGAGCATGGTGAGTGGCTTACTAATCGCACAAAAATCGATAGTATCCAGTGAGACACAAAATGCCCCTAAGAGATTTGAAACATGAAGAACAGTTACGAATCAAAAT
>JAOWBN010219340.1:0-13326 GCA_028565015.1 Pinguicula moranensis | reverse complement strand
ATGAATTAAAAGTGTTTAATTCATTAACAATAATTTTATTATGTTAATTATAGGTCCATTGCCAAGTTACTAAGAACCTATAGGGTCACACACGTTAACACCATTCTCTTGATGGGTCAAAGTGTGATTAAGGTAAAGTATATGGGTCAAATTAATGTTTTTTGAAATTTCAAGGACTTGTATAAAATTATGGGGTTATGGATACACGCTATGCACGACCTCACATGTGTAGAGGTGTATAAAACCTTATGGTGAAGGATTTTATAACAACTTGACACATAAGCATGAATTGTCAAGTGTTGAAACACGTGTAAAGCTATGGTTAAATGTTATCTATTAGCTACAACATTGTTTATTTCTTAGACTCATAACCACCTATATAAATACCTTAATCTTATCACAAATACAAGAGGTTGGTTGAGCTTTAAAGCCTTGAAAGAATTGTTGAGAAATTCCACATCCTTGTTACAGTCTCAACATGAGAAGGACTTTTGGTCAAAACTTGAACAAGTTTTCTTCTATTTTCTAAGGTTTAAAGGTTGGAGCTATCACTCCTTTATCAACATATAAGTTATACACTTGGGGTGTATAAACCTCAAGTAAAGTGGTGGTGTGGACTACTCTAAAGAGGGGTGAATATTTGGACACCTCGATAGAGGGAACTTTCTTGCACGGATTAGTAATTCTACAAGAGGTATAAAAGTTTCTTATCCCTTTTAATATCAAGTTGTGTAAATTAGCAAAGGTCCATGGTCAAAAGATATCTGAAATTTTCGTTATGCATGTTTAACACACTTATATTTATGCTTCAACAGAAATTTTGCATTATGACACCTAGTATAGCTTTCAGAGATCTTACAAAGAGTTCTACAAAGTGGGAAGGATCTCCAAGGGGTTAAATCCAACGTTCATTACTTTGGCACGTAACATTGCTAGCCCTACTAAATTGAATTACTTCAGGCTGATTTCCTTGATCAGTAGTGGTTACAAAATATTAGCTAAATTGTTAGCTAATAGAATGAGGGAAGTAATGCATGAGGTAATTTCCAAAATCAGACTACCTTCATTATAGGGCGCCAAAATTTTGATGGAATTCTGATTGCTAATGAACTAATTCATACAATTAAGACATCTAAGAAACCTGCAACCTTGTTCAAAGTTGATTTTGCTAAAGCTCTTGACACGGTGGATTGGAGCTTTATGCTTTGTATGCTTTCTAAGTTGGGATTTTGCAATATATGGGTTGAATGTATTCGAGAATGTGTCTCAACATCGCATGTTGCTACTTTGATCAATGGTGTGGGGGAGTTTAAAATGCACCAAGGGCTTTGTCAAGGAAATCCACTATCTCCCTTTCTCTTCCTTAAGGTTGTAGAAGGTTTGAATTTGTTACTAAACAAAGTTGTAGACCTGAAAAGCCCGTTTGGTATAAAATGGGAGTAACTTCAATCTTCCATCTACAATATGTAGATGATACCTTGCTTTTTGCAACTTGTACGAGCTCAAACATCAAGGAAATGAAAGGCATTCTCAGGTTCTTCAAGCTACTGTATGGACTTTGTATAAATTTTGCAAAGAGTCACTTATACTCAATACAAATTCTTATCTCTCGCCGTTAGAGCTACCCTTATCAGATTAGTGCTGCAAAGGCTTCCTACCTATTACTTCTCCCTATATGAAACCCCTAAAAAGGTTATCAAGGACATAGAAAAGATCTTGAGCTCTTTTTATGGAAATAGCAGGCCAATCAATCGAGGCCTATTCATTGGATCAAATGGTCATACTTGTGTAAGGACAAAAACAAGGGTGGACTCAATTTTAAGAATCTGAACCTCATGAACAAGTCCTTACTTGCTAAATTGTTATAGCGCATCGGGACAAACCCAAAAAGCCTTTGGTGTGATGTTATTTGATCTAAATGCTTCAAAACAATGGATCACTTGGTAGATTGGAGCTTACTCTCCCTCCCAGATGCCACTTCCAATAATTGGAAAGATATTTGGCGCATATCCTTTTAGCAATTGTTCAACTCTTGCATGGTTCTGAATTTGAGAAGAGGAGCTAGTCAGGACTTGGTTGTTTAGCTCTAAAATATGGATGTCTCTACAAGAAAAGCATCCAACAGAATATCACAGTGGTTGAGATACGCCTTAAAGCCATGGGTCTAGAGTATGGCCTTTGTCCATTAGAAGTTCACTGAGATAGAGAGATTTAGACTTGCTGGTTAAACTATTGGAATGTCTGCCTCTTCCTAATATACTATCGCCTCAGCATGTTCAGCCCTCACTCAAATCCTGAGGTGTGATGACGAGATTGACAAGGTTTTGCAACAAATTTGGGGTAACATATCCCCAGGAAGAGTCCAGATGTTTCATGGGAGTTCCAACTATTTATAAACTAGTCCATCTTGGAGTGCGTATTGAAATCATGGCCAGATAGGGTGTCATCTGTGGCCGCTCCCTTGAAAAAACCTCCCATATATTCTTAGCTTGTTTTAATGCCCACGATCTGTGGACGGACATCTACACATGGTTTGAACTATCCTATACAACCTAGTCGGATACCCAAAAACATTTCATCTCTCATATGCAATTTCTCAGGGGAAGAACTGGTAAAGAAATATGTAAGACGGTGTGGCATGCAGTTACATGGTATTTATAGCAGGAAAGGAATGCGATCAGGTTTGATTTTACTCAACCTTTTGATTGGGTAAAACTCAACCTTTGGAACTGGATTAAAACTCACTCAAAAAATGGATAGAGGTATCTCTATAAGAGACTGGGTCCGTCTCCTACGACTGTGTTGTTCCATCACTTTCTGGATTTGATCATGGAAGGAAATGTTTCATCTACTGATTGCATTAGGCCTTACATCTGTGGCGTGATAAGAACTACAAGTACACGGTGGTGCCTATCTCAAGCTTATTGCAGCCTCAATGACCTATTGAAGGTCTCATTTGTTGTGGTTCACCGCTTTAGACTCCTTCTGTTTTAGTTTATAGTTATATAGCTTTAGATCTTCATTGGTTGTAACATGTTAGACTTTGCCAATTGGATATTTTTAAAATAAGAAATTAATTACCAATTTTTTAGTGCTATGTCTAATATAGTTTCTCAACTTCATATCATGCATAATCATCGCATGTGCTCAATACAATACAATGATGCGTCATTTTTATGATTCTTGTTTCATGTTATTGTCCCCTTGACTTCAATATCTGGATTGGATTGCATAAGAATCTTTGATCTTCTAAATCCTAAACATGTTTTCTTTGATATAATTAACTAACTCATATACATAAATCTTAATCAAACTCACACATTATTTATTCGGTATATCTCTCTAGACTCCAACTTGATATCTTGATTGAACAAAAATGAACAAAAGTCGTGGTTTCCTCATTTAAGCTAGCATATTTTATTCCCTCTTGAAGAGGTTTGAAGAACCTCAAGAACATGTGATGACGAACAAGATGAAGAATATGTTGAAATTGAATATTTTCCACTGCATTTTTGTGTTTACAAGAAGCTTGTTAAATAGATACAATTGAGGTGTGAATCTAGTGTAATATGTACTTGACTATCTTAAGACGAGGTGAGTTGTCTATGTAAGAAGGTTTACAAATATTTGTGCAATTTTAGCTTAGGTTAGACTATCACCCTCAAACACCTTCCGCAAGCGGAGCATGGGGTTATGACACACGTGAAGCTTGGACTGGAAGAAATCAAAAAGCTTGTGATTCAAACTCTTGGTGAAGACATCGGCAAGTTGGCAATGAGAAGGAACAAACTAAATCACCAGCTTGCCGGCGAGCACAAGCCCATATATAAAATGGTAATCTAACTCAACCAAGCTTGGCCCGCTATGTGAAATAGGCTTAGAGCCGAGAAAAATAACACTCTTGCTGTCACTGAGCAATAATGGAGGGCGAACCATAGGGACACAAAGATCCTAAAGAAGATGAGTGATCCATAAAGTCTCAGCAGAAGCGGTAGCAAGAGCACGGTAATTGAACTCACAACTGGATTGAGAAATAGTGGGTTGCTTCTTCACACTCAAAGAAACCAGGTTATCTCCTAAAAAGATAGCGTAACCAGAGATAGAATGGCGGGTATCCGGACAATTAGCCACAACATCAAAGTAAATAAGTAAACCAATTGAAGTAGAGTGACAAACTGAACACCAAGGGTGAAGGTACCCTTGATATACCGAAGAAGTCGCTTTACTACAAGAAAATGATCCTCAGTGGGTACATGCATACACTAACTAATGGCAACAACAACACATGAGATATTAGGACGAGTGATTGTGAGATATTGAAGGGCCACAATAAGAGAGAGATACAACGTAGGATCAGCAAATGGAGTATCCAATATAGAAAATGTTGAGAAACAACCATAGGGGTTGGGACAAGCATGCAATCGAGAAGATAAGCACGGGCAAGCACATAACGAACATACTTTAATTGACTTAGAAGAAGACCATCCTCATTGGGTGTGGCCTCTAGACCAAGGAAATAAGTGAGAGAACCCAAATTCTTGGTGGCAAACTCAAAATTAAGACGCTGAATGAAGATCTACAGAAGAGACAAGTCATTGCCGGTGACAATGATATCATCCATATAGAGAAGAAGATAAATAACCTGAGAGCCTCTGAAGAAATTGAAGAGCGAAGGATCAGCATGACTACAAGAAATACCCAATGAGAGAATAAATGCACTAAACCGATCGAACACATCCAGAGGAGCCTGCTAGAGGCCATAGAGAGCCTGGCGCAAGTGGCAGACAAGATCAGGGAAATGAAGATCCATATAACCAGGAGACTGGTCCATAAAAATATCCTCAATGAAAGTGCCATTGAGAAATGCATTCTTGACATCCAATTGGCGAAGAGGTGGACCACGAGAAATAGCAAGAGAGAGAGTTGTGCAGACAATAATGACCTTCACCATGGGACTGAAAGTAGCAAAATAATCCAAGCCTTGAACTTGAGAAAAACACTGAGACACAATACGAGCTTTGAAGTGCTCAACGGAATCATTAGGGAGATACTTGGTGCAAAAAACCCATTTTGAGCCAACAACATTCGAATGAGAGGGTCGAGAGACAAGAACCCAAGTCTGATTAGTCTGCAAGGTTTGTATCTCATCATCCATGGTTGCGATCCATGCAGGATCTTTGGCAGTAGATTTGAAGCCATGAGGCGAGGGAAAAAGACCTCCGCCTTAGCCTGAGTGATCATGGGATGAGTGCTCCAAAAGGTGACACAGGTATTGGCATGGCCGATGAATTTTGTGCATCAGGATAACTGGGAGAGGGAAAATATGTCACGATGATGAAGAATCAAGACAAAGGAGGCAAGGGGAGTGGACGGACGACTATGCTATATAAAGAGGTGGCTAAGGGGAGATAGAGGACGTGGGTATGGGGGCAACAGGCTTAAGAGAAGTAGATATGGTAAGAGAGGAGAGAGAGTGATAGGGAGAAGATATATGAAAGGGAAAGTGAGTCTCATCGAACTGTGCATGATGAGTAATATAGATACGAGAAGTGAGAGGGTCGAGAAAGCGATACTCCTCGTGAGAGGAACTAATACCAGGGTAAATACAGGGAAGACTGTAGGGAGAGAGCTTGTGAGGAGCATAATCATGAAGACAAGGAAAGACCCAACAACCAAATGGACAAAATATATCATAACAGGAAGGGAGGAAGAAACAGTAGCTCAAAAGGGGAAATACCTGCAAGTAGCAAGGATGGCAATCGGTTGATGGTATAGGTCGTAGTGTTGAACGCATCAACCTGAAAGGAGAGAGGAAGATGAGAATGAGAATGAGAGGAGAGTAAGGCCAATCTCAGTAATATGACGTTGCTTATGCTCAGCTTGCCCAATTTGAGCAGGCGTGTAAGGACAAGACATCTGATGATGAATGCTAGGAAGTGAAGATGATCTCGAAAGCAATGACTACTACATTTAGTACCTCTATCACTTTGAAATATTTGAATTTTGGTGGAAATTGATTTTCAACAAAGGCATGAAAATGACGAAAGACATCAAAGAAATCAATCTTTTGACGAAGCGTATAAAAACATGTGAAATGAGAGAAATCATTCACAAAAATAACATAATACACATAGCCATCAGTAGAAAAAATAGGGGATGGACCTTATAAATTACAATGTATAAGGGCTGAAGGCCTAGTATCACAACGAGCATTTGTTTCAAAGGGTAAGCGATGGCTCTTGGCCATTTGGCATGAAGTACATAAATGTGATCCAAAGAATCAACAGGTCGGCTAATGAAGATCAATTGATCACACAGTTGCTTGAACTCCGTAGCAAATTCCTTGACAAACCGTGTTTCACTTTGCAACTCTCTGTGAAGACAATGCTCCTTCGGCTTAGAAGACTGACTGTAAGCCCCTTGGAGGGTAGTCCAAACATCACGAGAGGTAGAGTGCCCAATAATGTGATGATGGGCATAGTTCGTGAGGGAGGACAATATAAGGGAAACAATTTATTCATCAATGTCCCTCCATTCAATATATTTGAGATTTTTAGCAAGGGGATTTGTGGGATCGAGTTTTGGTGGAGTAGGGAGAGAGCCATCAACGTAGGGAAGAAGTTTGTGATTGCGAAGGGGAGGGAGAAGTTGGTTGAGCCAAATTAGAAAATTGTGGTAATTGAGTTTGATTGTAATAAGATGAACAAGAGTGTTAATAGGTATTGGAGAAGAGGCGACATCCATTTTTGTCAAAAATAGAGAAGGGAGTGGTAAGGGCAGCAGAAGAAAATGGAAAATAGAGAATCAAGCTTAGCGCCGATGAAGCCTTTGGATAACAAAGAGGTAAGTGAAGGGGATAGAGGATTTAAGTGAAAAAAAGGAAGGAAATGTAGGATCGACAGAGGCAGTTAAGCCATTAGTATCTCTGATACCATGAAGAGGTTTGAAGAACCTCAAGAACATGTGATGAAGAACAAGATGAAGAATTTGTTGAGATAGAATATTTTTCGGTACATGTTTGTGTTTACAAGAAGCTTGTTAAATAGATACAATTGAGTTTTGAATCTAGCTAACATGAACTTGACTATCTCTAGACTAGTTGAGTTGTCTATGTAAGATTGGTTTACAAAGATTTGTGCAATTTTAGCTTAGGTTGGACTATCACCCTCAACACCTCTTTCTCCTAATTTTCCGTTCCTTTTTAGTAGCAAATGGATTGATTCTTTTATAAAGAAAACTTGATTGCAGTTTGAGAAAAAACAATATGTGCATGGCTAGAATAGCATATATTTCAAAAAGAAAGCTACGTCACCAAAATCTAAATAGAAAGATGGAATCCACATCCACATCAAAACTGGGATAATAGTCAATTAAAACTTTTATAGTTCGATCGTGCTTCAATGGATGATATGTGGTTGGTGTTTTCCTTTTATGAGACAAAAGCAAGGTTTATCTCGATGTTGAGACGAATAAATTGACACATAATGTTACCCCAATATCATATTTATACTAAAATATGTATCATGTCCCTATGCAAAGATTATGCACCTTCAACAATAAGTCGATTGATGTAGGATTGTCAATCTAAAAATCAGATAGTTTCTTTACATATAAATCACGAGTTTTGACAACTCTTCAGAGTACTAACAATATTCAAACATTTTCATTAACAATAATAATTGCATATATAGATATGGAATCTTTAGATAAATGTAGAGTCATATAATATTATAGTTCTCGTTTAAAGAATGCATTCAAATAATAATGTTGCATGCTATTAAATTATCTCAATCTATGTAAGGATTTATATAACAAATTTCTGGGAAATTTTCCTATCCAATTTTAGGTACGTCAAAATACTTCATCAATTTTCACATAAATGCTCTTTTCTAATTCAAATGCATTTCAAACTTTTTTCTACCACAAATTGATCAAATGATGAAAAATTATTGTTCTCATCATAAAAGAATATTAATTCTTGATAGCTAATATGGGCTTCCGTATGAATCTTTGTGCGATAAGTCGTGCTCTATATATTACCATTTTTATTTTCCGCTCAAACATTTATTTATCTCATGCCGACTTAAAACCATTTGGTGTATCGACTACATGTCAAAAAAAACTTTCATTTTTGCAAGAGATTTTATCATGCATTCATCGCATCTTTCCATATTGGTGTCCTGATGTGGTCTCCTGATCCTCATTTTCTTTCATTTTCTTTAGCGCTATATCATATGCAAAATATCATCAACGATGATTTTATTTCAAGCTCCAACCATTCTCTGTTGTGACACAATCAATTGAGATCTCATTTATTTTCAGGCGCCTAAAGTTCTTCTTGAACTTTGTCTAAAACATAATTAATTATATCAATATGCTTTTCTAGAGTTTTAATATTATCGTTTTGATCCATCTTTAATATTTGCTCCTTTACTAACGAGAATTTCTTTTTCTTTTTCGTCTGAGAAGCATATCATGCTTCATGCATGTCTAACCTCTTTAACAATGGAACATTGTTCTCCAGGGACATTAATTCTTTTTTAGGTATTAGTAGTTGATGTTAATGAAATACTCTTCAAGGTCAACAACAATGTCTAGCAATTGATTTACAATCTTGTGGAAATTAAGTATCATTTGAACTTCAAGTTCACTTTTCATTCGAGGATCCAAATACTTCATTAAATTTTTAAGAGATCCTTTCCAGGTACTTATTTTTCTCACCCTTAAGTTGGATAGACCAAATAAATATTCTCATTCTTATTTGATGATCCATCTTCGAATTGGTTTTGGCGTAACCTTAGATAATAAGCATATTAAAATTTAAATAAATATTAGATATAATCTATAAGGATTTTCGTGCTACATGTTTTAACTTTAATAAATTAAATAACACATGCTATCCATGTACGCTAGGTGACCCATGTACAAGATCACCCTTAGCTATATCAGAGGGAGGGTATGAAGAAAAGATATGATACTAAGCTCAAACTCCAGATATTAGCTAGATGATACTCTCGAGTGATCATTTGTATAGCTTGTATTTTTGTTTTCTCATTCTTTCCTTTTTCCTTGTTTTCTTTTTCTCTTTCTTGTACATACTTTATTTATACATGAAATTTGTCTTATCAAAAAAATAATACATGCTAGTCATGTAAACATGCGAATAAACAAACTCCCACATGCAATATAAAATTCTACACGCGTGGTTACAAAGATTTAAAATGAGGAATCAAATTCATTACCCTTGTAGACCTCCAAGCACTCCTCGAAGGAATTCTCCTTCTTCTTTTTCAACTTCCTAACCACCAAGGTTTTTGAGCTATATCCACATACTATACTTCAAGATGATGGGTCTCTTTTGTACTCCCAAAATAATATATAAGGCACACACACAAGACTCTCCTTTAGGTAAAGATCTAATCTCAACACATGAGCAAAGATCTAATGTAGAAGAAAAACTCTCATTTCTCTCCAGCCTATCAGCGGTCGTTTCCCTAGAGAAATACGAATCTCTCTTCTTTTAATTGAATGACTTGTGTGTCCTGGCTAGTGGTATTACCTTGCATTTATAATGTGAGATCAGATTATGACTTAGATTAATTGTTTTCCAAATTAGGCCCAATTAATTAATTAAAGGGTTACTAACCGAATATGACTCTCTAAACCAATCTCATTTAATGATTCTTAATTTGAGTCTTTAATTAAATTTAATTTAATTAAGCCTAATGAAACTTTAATTATAATCCTAATTATAATTTCATGGACTCTATAATTAACAACTTAATCATAGGCCCAATTCAGACTCTTTGATTATTGGACCTAGTTTTCTTATAAAACCATGAAGTCAGGGTTGGGCCGGAACGTGTTTTATACAACTTGAAGCAATCTCTTTTCTCCAATGTTTTCTCTCCCGTAGCAACTCTCGTGAACAGTAAACCCGCCTATTATTTATTATCTCTTTCGATGATTCTAGTCATGCAGCTGGCTAGAAAATAGTACCCTGAGTCTTCTACTGCCTAGAACCTTCGTACAGTCTTCAGCTATAAAGTCGACTCCCCTACCTTGTGAGCACCTTCATCAATCACTTAGTCCCATACTCAGCCTTTCAGCTCTCATCTAGTATCTAGTATTTACCTGTTTTTGAAAAAACTTTTGTGCTGCACTGTGAAAATTCACGGCCTGATAGCCTGAAACATGTGGACAATTCCTTCCCGTCAGCTCAAAAGATTATGGCGTGCAGCCATAACAGCTGAGAAAATGCCCCTACACCTTTCACGACAAAAAAGGGAAGGCTTGTCTTACGCTGATGTAGTCATTTAGAACCCTGTTTCTGTTCATGACTGCTTAGGAAGTTGGGTGACTCAAGCTCAACCACAGGTTAAAACTCAGTTCACCAATTATGGCACGAAACCAACATACTTTGTCACGAATTTCCCGGAATCATGTGATGAGGAAAGATTGAGGAATATCCTTGATCTTTAAGGATGGCAAACCTTTTGGTTTTGTTGTTTTTGGAGATATGCAGGAGGATATTGATTCTATGCTATATCGCTTGAATAATATCTGTATAGGTTCTTATTGCCTGCGAGCAAATATTGCCAGATATCCAAAGGCAGATGGTCAAAAATCTGTTCCCAACAAACTGTCATCCATGAAATCCAAGCTGGAAGCTATCCCCAACCTGGTGAGGCCTTGGACAAATCATGCAAGAGCTTCAAGTAGTGTTCTAGCCGAAGTTAAGGGAGCAATGATACAGTTGCCAAACAAAGGAAAAATTTCCACCAAGGGTGATCGGGGAAAGCAATACCTTATTAAATCCATTTTGTCCATAATAGAGGAATTCTCTGTTTGGCTAACAAAAGGCTATGTTGGTACCTTTCTACCAGGTATGGACTGTTTTAAATTACAATTAGCTTTGAAAGGTTGGTTATTTGAATATCATTGTTAGCTCCAAAATTTTGTTGTGGGAAGAAGAGGAGCATGACCTTGAAGTATTGATTTAGCATGACTCAGTATGGCTTAAGAGTTGGCTATCCAAAATTGTGCCTTGGTAGAAGGAGTAGGATGAATAGGACATACCTCCCAGGAAGGTGTGGATAAAAATCTATGGACTGCCAATTCAATACTGGAACAAGGTAATTTTGGAAAAAATTGGGGGAGCCATGGGAAAGTGCTTAAAAGTTGATGAATGTACATTAATCCAGATTCTTAGAAACTGCTCAACTACTAATCCAGATTGATTGGGATAGCACTATTCCGTAAAGAATGAATATGATCATAAATGCCAAAAGTTATCAGCTGCGTACAATAGTGATAGAGCCTAAACAATTCAAATCTAGTTACTCAACTCAACTCAACGTACCCAGTATATTACCAACTAAGTTGGTGTCTGGGGGGTCAGATGTACGGTACCTTACCCTTATAATTATACAAAGAGGTCGTTTCCATTGCAACCCAATATGAATGGCATCAAATGTATCGAATTTCAGCAAATTTACTCAATAGAAGCACTGGAATTTAATACAACCATTTTGCTTTATTCCATTATTAGCACAAAGTTAAAAGAATTGTCAATAATGACTCTTATAGCTCCATTTGCAATGGACCCTAAATGCTTCAAATCTAGTGCAGAAACTAAAGATGATGTTTATGATTCAGATAGTGAGTTCACTAAATGTACTGTGAGTAGCCCATCCCATGATTCTAAAAAAATGAGCCTAGTTCAAGACATAACCCAATTCCAAGATGTGGATGACAATCCTCCTTAGACCAGACTAGCACTAAATCCCCCCGAAGGAAAGACAAATAGTACCAGATATAATACACTTAGAGAATAGGTGGGAGTCTATGGTACTGGATCAATTGGAAGACAAAGATATCCAACATCAGCTGGCATCTGATACAGATAGATCTCCTAAATTATTGGTACCTATCTTGGTAAAAAGTGTATATCCAATGCAAGTTAATTTATCTGAGGCAACAAAGAACATGCAGTCTTTTCATAGTATAGAGCCACAGATTGGACTACCTCATAAGTCAGATGAAGGACATGTCAAGCAAAACCTTGGGGACAATGGAAACAGTCATGGTCAACAAAGAGGCACAACTAGATGATGTACAATAAGAAGTGTCTAAACTCAGCCAATTGAATATAGACTCATAGCAAGAGGTGTTAGCTGAAACAGTCTCTGAGATACCTGAGTTACTTATAGAGGATCAACCAGGGATAACTGATGGAGTCAATACTAAGGAAACTAGTCTGAAGATGTCACAAACTCGAAATGCAGCACAACAACCATAAGATACATATAATAGAGAGTTTCCAGTTTTGCCATAAATAGCTCAATGCCAGACAACCCTGTCTAGCACCCCAAAACAAACAAGAATACAAGCCAAGAAATTCAAGGTGAGGGACCAAAAACAAGGAGTCAGACTCGCAAAATAGTGGATCTGGTAAAAGAAAATGAACATGTAATATTAGATGAGTGGATTAGAACTCTCATGCCCGCCAAGTCAGAGAATCTAGTACCTAAAGTACATGCAGTTTCATGTCTGGAATAGTTAGACGCTGAGGCTGATACCATAATGGAAGTGGCACAGAACCTAGGCCTAACCTATGTACTTGCACTAGAGGAAACACACTAGAGGCTGATACAGTTAAACAATCAAATTTGCAATTCAAAAAAGCCTACTACTCCTGGGTGGACAAAAAGGAGATGAGTGGTTTGCCCTATGAAGATAATAACCTATAATGTAAGAGGCTTATGTAGACCAGGAAGGAAGAAGAGAGTTAAAATGATTATTATTGATGAAATATTTAATTTTGTTAGCTTTCAAGTAACATGAGTGGGTTGCATTGACAGGAAATTAGTTGAATACCTGATACAAACCTAGCCAACCGTGTGACTAAACTCAGCACCAATGTTGGTAGGTCGAGGCGGATCTATTGAGAAGGTTGTCAAGAACTTGACCCGTCACCTATAAAGAGGTGGGAACCAAGCCTACATATGTTTCAAAATAAAAGACGCCACTAAAACCCGAAACAAGCTTTAGATAAGTCATAAGATAGTCTATGAAAGACTAAGGGGACATTGTCCCTCAAGCTTAAAGCTTTTACATCAAAAAGACCTACTACTCCTAGGTTTCGACCTAGGCCCCTTTATATAGGCTGCAATGTTCATTTAACATCTTAGTCTAGATACATGTTCATAATTTAATGCACTTTGACCAAAACATGAAGGGTCTTGAATTGGTCCAACTTTATGCAACCTTCCAATGGCTTTTGTCTTGGACCTAGGCAAGACCTTTGACTCCATTTAAGGCCCT
>JAOWBN010219329.1:0-13326 GCA_028565015.1 Pinguicula moranensis | reverse complement strand
TAAGAACTAGATAATGACTGCAGTTACAAAAGTCTTATCCGTAGAAACGGTCTCAATCATCTACATCTATAACACTCTCCAAATTATTGACCAATAGTAATGATGCATTATACGCATGGAATTTGCAAATAATACAAGAAAAATCAAAACAATATGCGAAACTGGCATATGATAACATAATTCAACAAAATCAGAAAAATCATGTTTTTTAGGAGGGGGCCAAAATAAATTTTTTTAGGGGAGCAATATATATTTTTTGGGGGGCAAAAAAATAATTTATTTGCTCGTATGAAAAATAATAATTTTACTAACTCAAATAATGATACAAAAATAAAAGTTACCTAATTTGTTGATACTAGCTAATTTATTTATACTATCTGATTTGTTTATATAAATAATTCTCAAAATAGATTTACTCTAATAAAGCAAATTTATTAAACATAAATAAAAAAATTGCCAACATCCAACTCAAATAAAAAATCCAACTCAAAAGAAAATCATAAACCGTAAATGAAAATTGCCAACATTGTCATTGAAAGATACCCAAAAGAGTTTGAAATAAAAATTTAATAAAAAACAAATAAAATAGCTGAAATAAAACTGAAGTAAAAAAAATATGGAGAGGGTGGTGAGGGGAGGGTGGCCCTGGGGTATAGCCCGGACGTAGGGAGGGCCATGGCCCCCCTTACCCCCTGTGTCCGCTCTTGAGTCGGCATGTTATAAACGTTTCACCAATGAATTCGAATAGCAAATTCACCAAGCCAAACGAAATTCGACTGTATCTAGAAAACTTTTCAAAATGATTCATCAAAAGCTCTGATACCATTTGTTAAATTATTAAGGAATTAAATTATAATAAGCGAAAGTGTACCTGAATCCATAAAGTTGAATTCGATCTTAAGATTCTTGATTGGTTTGGTTTGGTTCAGTTTACTCTTGGAATTGGATAGGCTAAAACTCGTGTACATGTAATCTGGAATCATAACCTATGGTTTTTATATCTTTGTTTCTGTTTCAACCCATTATAGAAATAAAATTACAATATATATTTACACATTAAAGCCCACAACCAATAAGATATATTAGAGCCCAAATAAGTGAAACTTTACTGATCAATTTCGATTGGGGTACATAATGTATCCAATATACAATTATTTCAACGCTGGAACAATAATCCAACAATCTCAACTTTATTGAGTTTGCTCTACCAACTATGTTACCCACATTCAATAAAATGCGTTTCATATTATCAAAGTATTAATTTTATTTTATTTATTTCTTTTAAATACCATTGAAATTATTATTATTTTTTGTTAGGAAGCATTTAATTTTTTTTAATTTTTATTTATTTTTCAATACCCGTACAAAATGCAACAATCGTCTCGATCGGTTACAATATAAAAATTATACTAATCAGTCATTATCTTTCCCGGTCAATTTAGGAGTATGATGGGTTTAGGATCTTCTTCTCTGGAACATCTCCCACAGTTGCCTCTTTATGAGACCGGCGGCCACCGTAATTGGCAGGCGATCGGCGGCAGATTGATGGCTTCGTTGCGAGTCAATCAGATTTCCGGTGGTCATTAGCCAGATGTGCGGCCACGATAATGCAATATCTTAAATAATTAAAGCTTAACCTATGGTTCTTATTCCTTCATCCATTTCAAGCTCGACTTTGATGTTCATACGATACTTATAGGCGATCAAAACTTTTGCTTGTAATACTACTTTTACGAGAAATGATATAGCGTAAGAATTGTTGCCACAAGAAATACAATAAATGATGGGACCCACATAAATGAATGATTGTGGTGTCTTTATGTTGGTGGCCAAACATGAATGGATAGTTAAAGATGAGTTTCTTGTATTTCTTGCGCCTACAATTCTTAGGCCATATCATATCTCTACTTTTACTTCTATTTTATGTGTTGAAAAAGTTAATAAAAGCCGCAAAGCCGAAAACATGGGGAAATACTACTTTTTCTACTGAAAAATATGAATAAGCACTTGCAAACACGGTTTAATAATAGCGAAGAATAATCCCCTCAGACCCATTAACATAATTTGAACGGCCCATCTCATTCAGGCCCATTGCATCGGGGAGGGATCATGACACTGATGAGTGATGTCGTTATTCTGGGTTGTATCTTCTTCGACTTCTTACTGAAATTCAGGCTATGGTAAGTTCCTCTACGCCCTACCTTGTTACTGAACTTATCATCTGAGGAAGTAATCGCATTTTTTTAGATGATATGGATCTTATTTCACTTGATTCTCTTCGATCGAAGTTTGGTTTTTAGCAGAATGTATCCTAATTTCTGGCAAATTTATTGTTCTAATGATCGATTCAACATTTGATCAGAAAGATGTATTTTGGTTATAGTTCCATCTCTTCAACGAGTTTATAGCAATAAGAATGACGGTTCAATTTTTCTGATTGCTATGGTTAGCTTTTTGAGAAATTCACAACGAATTATATGCAATAAAAAATCTCAATTTATTACTTCACCCTGCTCAACTCTAAGTGTTCATGCTGCTGTTGAGTTTTGCAAAACCTAATTATGGTATGTTCAATTCATGTATTCATGTTGTTGCCAGTACCGAACTTCCCAAATTTTTGTTTTAGTGAACTCTGCGTATACATGCTTTATTTTTTATTCGAAGTGGCGTAATCACAGGATTTGCTAGAGGCAAAATACATGCCGAGTGGCAAGTCCTATATTCCTCCAAATGGACTGCTTTCCTTATAGAATTTTTTTGAGAGAAAATTCTTATGCTTTGACTCTTCATACTTCTTTTATTAAGCATTTGTGGGGAGAAAATTCATAAGCACGCCATGTCCTACATGCCAATGTACTTCCTTTCTCATAGGATTTGTTTTAGAGAAAATTCGTATGCATGCCATGCTCAGCATTCCTCCAAACGAACTGCTTTTCTTATCGGATTTGCCTCAGAGAAAATTCTTTTGTAACCACATCAAACATTCCTCCAGAACACAGTGATATAAGCTCTTGAATATATGGCACTTCTTGCATTTAAGGGGTTTGTAGATGTTTCTAATATGCATTTTGTCAATATCTGGATTGCTCCTTCTTGCATTTGTTAGAATATCGGAGGAAATATCTGGCTCGTAAAGTGTTATAATATGATTTATTATTTATACTTTATCACTTTCTCATATCAGAAACTATGAGCGATGATTGGCTACTATATCTGTTTTGTGCAACATGTTTACCTTTTGATTTTAACCAACTTTTCATTTATTTGATAATGGAGTGATGGTTATTTTGGGTTGAGCTTGTTTCTCGATGGTTTTTTGGCCTTTATGGATGCTACTAGTGGTGTGGCACTTTTGGAACTTTAGGTGATTATATTCATTTGTATTGTTTTTTGGCTTTTGCAGGCTGCAAAGAAACTTATAACCAAGGAAGAATGGGAGAAAAGGCTTAATGATGTTAAAGTGAAAAAGGAGGATATGAATAAATTGATTATGAATTTCCTGGTTACTGAGGGTTATGTTGACGCTGCTGAAAAGTTCCGACTTGAATCAGGGACAGAACGTATCCTTGTTTATGTTTATTTACCCATGTTTATTAATTTGTTTTTATGATTAAGAAAATGTGATTTCCTTATGAACGAATAGCAGATATAGATCTCGCAACTATAACTGATCGAATGACAATTAAGAAGGCAGTACAGAATGGCAATGTGGAGGATGCTATAGAAAAAGTTAATGATTTGAACCCTGAGGTGAGATTTATAAGTTGAATGAATGTAAAATTAAAAACAATGTAGAACTTGTAGAATGTTCACATGTGTATTTGGTAATGTTAATATTCTGTTTGTTAGTTTTGTTGTTACAAGATTTCATAGTATCAGTAAACCATCTGCATTTCACTAAGGCTGTTTTTTTTCCCTGTATCCGTCCATTTTCTGATTGCACACTCATTGTTTTGGGATGCAGATATTGGACACAAATCCTCAGCTCTTTTTTCATCTCCAACAGCAACGGTTGATTGAATTGATCCGGAATGGAAAGGTAGAAGAGGCATTGGAGTTTGCTCAAGAGGAGCTTGCCCCCAGGGGTGAGGAAAATGTGGGTTGCAAATTCATATTTTACTTTTTATGTAGCTCTATCATTAAGATTAATGCCAGTGCTGTTGACATAGTCCTAGTTGTATGGCCTGCAACATTTTTTTCTCCCGGACACTATGATACTCAGGGACATAAGTGGGGATTTTGTTTTGGAGTGTATACCATTTCATTTGCAATGTGCATCTATTATTTCAGCAAAGCTTTTTAGAAGAGTTGGAGAGGACGGTTGCGCTACTTGCATTTGAAGATGTCGCCAATTGCCCTGTTGGGGATCTGCTTGATATGTCCCAGCGCTTGAAGACTGCTAGTGAGGTGAATGCAGCTATTCTTACAAGTCAAAGCCATGAAAAAGGTGAGACTCTACTTTATTGAGAAAAATCCTAGACTTGCGAGTTGACCTGGTTCATTATGTGCATTACATGACTCTGGGAAATTTCCTCATACATGCTTTATCTCTAGTTCTTTATTGTTAGCTTTTGAAGATGGGATAACTCTTAATTGAACTTTGTATTTTTCCTGCCCAATCCAGTTTTATTGTGATATCTTTAATTAATTTCCGTGTTGTTAATGTTTTTCTCATCTAATAGTATGGGTAATCTAAGGTCTTGATTGGTTGCGCCCATCGTGTTTTTGCTTCAATTTGAACCAACTTGTATGGAAATGTGAGTTAATCTTATAAAAGACTAAGTTCTAAACCAAAACCATTGTAGCTCTCATACTTTGGGTTAGCTTTCTGTGTATTCAATGATGGATATTTGTAAAATATTCCGTCGTTACTTGATTTGTTTGATTTCTTGCAGATCCCAAACTTCCAAGCTTACTAAAAATGTTGATCTGGGTACAAAACCAGCTTGATGAGAAAGCCAGCTATCCCAGAATCAATGATTTGTTGGCTGCAGCTCTTGAAGCTCCTACTGTTTGAACTACCAAACTTGAAGTTGAAAGATGTAAAAATGAATTTTTACTTTTACCCAGAAGGTTATGTGGATTAGTGGAAATTAATGATGTGTGTCGTTGTGATGATATATTTTAATTCTGACCTGTGTAACATTTTAGACTGATTTGTGGAACTATAAAAAATTTCCTACCCGCACTTTTGAATAATGACTAAATAAAATGTTTACTTCAGATTTGTTTGGTTGATCATCTGAGTTTATTCTGGGTCATCATCAATTCAGCATATAATGTAGAAACTTGCCGCAGTGAACATAACAGAGTCAACAGACAAACACTAGAAAACTGGTTATTGTTTAATCATTCCAAGAAGACAACATAAATCCAAACAACCCTGTCTGGGAATCCCTGAAAACTTCCTTCAGCAAAGCTCCTTTTCTTCTCTCCAATTTCTTCTTCACCAAATCCATCATCAAAGTTGAGTGAATAGCTGTACGGATCATACTGGAACTGGAATTGCCTTTTGCTTCCCCCCTTCTTCACTGCTGCTCTTGTTTTCCAGTATAAGCTCCTGCACTGTTTCTTGCCAACAAGCTGCAACCATTCTAATCTCTCCACCAAACCCATTTGGTAGCTAAACTTCCCACTGGTTTTCGTCACTGGGTTCAAATTACAATCAAGAAAACTGAACTATCGGAAGAGATGAAGTTGAGAAAGAAAAGAGAGTGAGAGCACTAACAAAATGTGCACCTTATTTTGCAAGAATGTCTTCCTCCAGTCCTCTGGATCTTATAGAGCTGACGGACGATGGCTGTGCAAAAAGACACAAACTTTACCCCTCGCTCAAATCTCAATCAAAAAGGGTTGAAAATCTAAACGATTTTGAACAGTTGAAAGGGATTTATGAGCAATAAAATAAGGGTTGTCACTGATTTCTAAGATTGGAAAAAGCGGACTTTCGTAAGAAGAGACAATAAACATCAGAATTTTGCACGTTCTTTCGCTATATGTAAAGCAGATTGTCTCTCTCTCTCTGCAGGCTGCCAGGCTCCCTCTGCTGGAGAATAGTAATAGACGATGTCATTTATAAGTCTATTGCTTTTTTTCTTGGGGAACTCAAATTCTATATTTTACACACAGAGACACACGCAGTGAATGTGTGAGAAAGAGAGAGCAGTGGGAAGAGCGCCATGTGTTCCAGGGTCGGATCGCTATCAGATTTGTTATACAGTGACAGAAAAGCAAACCTAGTGGTTCTGTTTTGTACACTAGGGTAGAAAACACAGGGTTCAGGCTTTGTTTTGGCTTTTTATGCAGAAATATTTTAAGGGATAATAGGTCCTGTTTTTTTTTTTCTTCCTTAGTTTTTAGTAGGGGTCCTTAATCAGAAATGTATCAATTGCAAAATGATCTTAATAAAAACAATCTCTTTGTATAATTAAAAGAGTAAGGCTGTGTATATATGATCCCCAAATTCTAATTTAGTTGAAAATATACGGGATAAATTTATTGTTCCTTAATCAAAAATGTTGATCGAAAATGGATATTTTTATTTTCGTTTGGGACCCAGTTAAGAAGAAATATTACGTTCCAATTTCGTTTCAAATTATCTTATTTTCCATCTAGTTCATAAATTGGAATCGAAAATTTCAATTTTTCAATCAAATGTCTGAGAAATTTTCATTTTTGATTTTCGAAATCTATTTCATTTCCATTTCCATAAAATGCTATAGAAGGGGAATAAGATCAAAATATTTGTTGTTTCACTTATTGGAGTAGCTGACCCTTCTCACAAAATTCAAACAGTAGTTTATATCCTCCACAGGCTGGGTTATCCTCCATGTGGACAGGCTGGGTTATTGCTTCACAGGCTGGGTTTTCTTTTTCACTTATGAAGAAGAAATTCAAGAGAAACGATATAGCTCACGAACACGCGCTGAAAAGTAGCACGTGTTCTCCACGATTCGTGTAAAAAGATCAAAATATCCTCGTGTTGAATTTCGTGTCAGTGTTTAACACGAATGTATTTTGGTCTTTTTACACAAATTTGTGTGTTTCGTGCGCTAAATCGTTTGTGCGCTATATCATTTCCGGAAATTCAAACAGGAAAAGCTCCAAAAAAACCTCCATTAAGAAAAAAAAACTTCCAATATGTATAATGTATATAATGCCTGAATCATTAGACTAGGACGCGTGAAAATAAGTGAGAATTAAAACAAACACGAATTTCATTTCATTTTTCATTTCGATTAAGTTTTTATTCTAAGTATGGAATCGAAATTTTTTATTTTCGATTACCTATTTTCATTTTTGTTCCTATTAAGTTCGGAAAGAAAAAATTACTTCAATTTCCGTTCCATTCTATCGAGTAATGCTTTAGAATCAAAAGTCGGAAATGGAACCCTTTCGATTTCCAAATAAGCATTCCTAGTTTTTAATTTTTGATTTTTATTCTCCTTTTATAAGTTAAAATATTTTTTAAAAAAATAATTAAAATAGAAAAAGTTGTAGAAAATAGATTAATTATTTTATATATTTTTTTATTTATTCACATAATTAACATTAGAAAAAAAATGTTAAAAAATTGTTGAGTCATACCAACCTCAAAAAAAACAACAACTTTTGACTAGAAAAAATTGAAAATGAGAAATAGTTGAATTAATGGTGGAGGGTTTGGATTTAAGCTTCTTAAGGAGGTTAAGGTATAGAGTTTAATCCTAGCTTTACCTGAGCTTTGGAGCCACACCCACATAATAGTCAGATCTAAAATAATTCTTAATATTATAATTATAAAAAAAAAGTTAAGTTTTAAAATAATTTAGTGACACCCAAGCAAATCTTGGGTGGAGCCATGATTCTAAGGAGAGATTGAGGGGAAAAAATTGTAAATTTGATGGTGATCAAAATATTTCTGCTAATTTTTTTATATTTTTTTGGGAGTTTTTTTTTGAGTTTAGAAAAAAAAAATCTTCTAAACTTATGTTAGGGGACCACGACCCCTAATCTCTCGCATGTCTTTGCCTGATTCAACCCGCCCAACCTTACTCCCTTCGTCATTTGTTCATGTATGTAATCATAGTATAGGAGTGTCCAACGGAAGCGGAATTGGCGAAAAACCTCTATCGCTTCTTCTATACTGCTTCCGGCGGTATAGCGGAAGCGGAAGCGACGAACAAAATGCATTCCGCTATACTAATGGAAGCGATAGCGGTGTTCCAATAATTTCGTTAGTACCGTTATTATTTAACTTTAAAAAAATTAAAAAAATAAAAATAAAAAATACAAATTCAGGCCGACCCGACCGCTATTAAATTTCAGATTGTGTTGTTGGACTCTAATTGTTTTGCATTGATGTCAACAAGTGGAATGGACAATTGAACTGTTAGAAAATGTTGGTTAATTTACTGTTGTCTGTTACATATGGCTATTTCAAGAAATTTGTTATTTTCTTATCAGCAGTCTCTTACTAATATTTTTATGGATTAGCCACAGCTATAACTCTTTTATAACTCGTGTTTCTATTACTTATTTTAGCAGAAAATCTATATCTTTGATTCATTGGATGTACGAGTTTAATTTATTGAAAATGTTATAAAAGATTATGGGAATTTGATAAACTGTCAACAAAAAATCATCCATAGACTGCTAAGCATTCAATTATTAGCGAAATTAGCGGATTCCGCTATCGCTATCTTAGCTGAAGTAGCGGAGCGAAAGTGAATAGAATTTTCAAATCTGTTAGTATAGCCAAACGGTAAAGTATTAATCGCTATCATTAAGGCCATTGAACACCTATATTAATAATCGGTTTCCTGCCAACTTGACTTACGCATGTTTTATACAATTTCTTTACTGCATTTTTTTCTCTCACTTTTTCAGGAGAATTTTGCGACTCTTGTCGAGTTATTCTGAATAATTGATGTATTATTTGGTCAACAAACTTGTGTATGAGTTCCTTTTCTGCTCCTTCCAATCAATCAGCTATTTTCGTATAACACCTCCCATCCCACACCCCCTTGTCTGAAACCAAAGGCCAAATTCCGATGAAGTGGAAAAATCCTAATGGCACAATTTCTTCCGTCTCTCAGGGGTTCCCTTTGGTGGGAATCCAATGCTCATAAATTAATGAGTGTTATGAATACATATAAATATTCATTGATTTTCAAGTTACAAAATGTACTTATCTTATGACTATATATATTTCAATCATGTATTTATACATGTATTTTTATGTCCATTGCAAATAGAGGTGGAAGAACCATCATTGACAATTTTTTAGCTTTGTATACTAGTAGACTATAGTAAAAGGCTCTATTAAATTTCAGTACTTCTATTTAGTGAAATTATTAGAACTCAATACATATTGGGTCGCAACGCATATTGGGTCGCAACGGAAATGGCCTCTTTGTATACTTACAAGGGTAATGCCACGTACATCTGCGTCCAAACCCCAACCTAGTTGAGAATATAATGGGTATGTTGTTATTGTTGTTGATTTATACATGTATCTTATAGATCCATGAATCACTTATTAATGTAGTTCATACCTATAAATTTAGGTGTTTATGTTACATTTGCACAGATGAATAAAGGATTTGTTACCCCTATCATTATTCTCTATTTCTTTATGTTAATGTTTGTATCTTGTTCTAATTCTTCTATTATTCTTACACTTATTTTAAAATATATTATTAACACGAGACGTTGACCAATTGTGTTTGGATGACAAAGAAAGCATAATCATCATGGATTTAGGCCTATTAGAGGCGAAAATCATAATGAATGATAAAATCACGTTAGATGTGCTTATTTTCTTATATCATGTTTATATTTGATAATGTTGAAAATAATTCATGTTGAAAATGTGATGATTTTTGTTCTCGATTGTGCATGACTAGTTTTTAAATAAAAAAAACATGAGCACAGTTAATTATTGTGAATGATTATTCATTCTTTTGGAATTAATGGATTGATTTATGATACATTCAATTTGGTGACTTATTGGGTTCAATTTTCATTTGGATTCGGATGACTCACACACACATATATATATATATATATATTATTACTACCCATTTATTATTTGATATGCATGTATGTGCATGGTTTTCGTAGTTAACTACATGTTGGTTAAATCTCACTTATAATATGGAACGTTTAAGCTTGTACTACTAGAGAGAGATATTCGGTCGGCGCTAAATGGGCCTAAATTATTTTAGTTCGGTCTGTATCATTCCAAGCCCACCCATTTAAAAATGGGCGGTCATAGGCTATTTTAGACTGAAATATGGACGATTTGGGCTAAACCATTTAGTAAAACGGACGGATCCGATTAATTAAATTTTGCTATGGGTGGGCCCGTTTAAGCCGTATTATTTTTATTTTTTATTTTTTATAGGTTGTATATATTTTTCTTTCAAATTACAGTGGTGACATATATTATTCCGAATTTAAACATATAACATTTAGAATTATAAGAATATAAACTTATAACTTATAAATACAACATTAATTGGTATAAAGATACAAAAATAAACTTATAATTTATAAATTTATAATTTATAATTATATTCATATCTTAAGCTAAGTTTATAAGTTCTTATATATATATAAGTTTATACTTTATAGTTCATAAATTATGTCTATAAGTTTATATAAACTTATAATTTATATTTCATATTCTAAGTTTATATAAACTTATAATTACTTAAGAATATAACTTTAAATTTATAAACCTAGGGACTAGGGTATGAACTAATTATTAGGATATCAACTTATAACTTTATACTTATATATCGTACGTAACTTATATATATCCTAAGTATATAAATATATACCTCAAATTTATAAGTTTGTATATAATTATAATTATTACCCGCTCAAAACTTTGTGAACTTATAAACTTCGGGTACAAACAAAATATAGTTCATACTTTTTGGTTCACACATTAAACTTATAAATTTTAGGATTTAGTTTAGGTTTTATAATTTATTTAAGATTTAGGAGTTAAGACCTAAATCTTCAACTAAACCCTAAAGTTATAAAACTTATGTTAGAATTTAGACTTTAGAGGTTTTTAAAAATGGGTTAATTTCATTTTTTTTTGAAAACGTACGGGGTATCTTGGATAAAGATTGAATTAATGAATGAAGGCATGAATAACACCTCTTTAAGCAAACATCAAATAAACTCAACTCAACGTACCCAGTATATTACCAACTAAGTTGGTGTCTGGGGGGTCAGATGTACGCGGCCTTACCCTTATAATTATACAAAGAGGCCGTTTCCGTTGGGACCCAATATGAATTGCGTCAAATGTATCGAATTTCAGCAACTTCACTAAATAGAAGCACTGAAATTTAATAGAGTCATTTTGCTTTAGACTGAATACTATAAATGATAACATGTATGTATGAATATAGTAACGATGATATCGGACTTGAACGGCCAGACCATTGTTGGGGTTAAGATATGGTGATTTTATAGAGATTAATAAGTAGTGTAAGAAAGCTGATGTGGCAGTACTGTGGGGCACAACTGACTTTTGAAATATGAACGTTGTTGAAGAAGGCCTTATGGCATCAAGAGAAAATCCTAGGAGCTGATACGATATGAAAACTATGCCTATGGATAGACGGAGGAATCAACCACACTTGTTTGCAACATGTTCTGTGACAATGAGCCTCTGTCATCTTTGTATCACTGGATAAGTTTGTTCATCACCATTCACGAACAACCGCATACAAATTTCATCACCAGCCTGAATCACAAGATTGTTCACTACGCTTATGAAAAAGGTTGTGGTTGGGGAAATTTGGAAGTGGAGAAACTGACTCATATATAAAAATCCAAAACCAATTGGAGGCGAGGAAGAAGATGTTGTGTGAAATTACCAAAAAAAACTAGTTTTTTAAATGAATTAATCTAGAAAGTTCATCTGCATTTAATCCTGTATAGAAATGTGACATGTATTAAATGATTTGTCTTATCCTGGCCGTTTTTTATCGTATGGTTATAATTCCTAACTGTATTTTTGATCCCAACCATCTATGATGTATTTGATCCAATGACTCTCAAAGGAAGCTTATCCTGGAATCTATTCAGTCTTGATTTGATATGTCCACTTGTTATGTTGATCCTAAGGTTGTGAAGGAAGTTTCTCAAAGAGCTGAAGTTCAAACGGTGTGACCACGTGACTCTTCATCTCAGTTGTTCGCTGTCTGGGAAGAATCCTATGGATTGAGTTAAGCTTCATCTAGATCACTCGTTCTAAAGGCGATCCAATGGACAATAATTTTACTTACGAATAAAAAATCCTGAGCATTCATTCAACTTGATCTGACAGACATCGTGCGTTTATGTCACAGGGTATGTATGGCATAAACATCAAAGAATGACACAAATTATTCACACTGAAAATTCTCTCTCTTTTCTTGCTGCACGAATCTCTGGTTCTCGGCTTTTACACTTTGATCTGGCTCTTTTGATAGACAATTTTATTGTTGTTGCGTGATCTATTATCACGCGCTGTTATATTTTTTGGCATTTGTTTTTGGTCTTGTATTCTTGAGCGAGCCTATAGTTTGTGTTGAGAGTTGTATTTTTTTTTTTATTTGAAGAATTAATCAAATCTACAGGAGCATTCTTTTTTGGATCTCAATGTGGACTACCCAGAACTAAGTATCCTGCGAACCGTGAGCATTATATTGGCTCTTTTACTTTTAGTTTTCTATTTCTTAAAGTTTTGTTTATTTTCAGCTACTAAACTCTTCTTATTTTTTTCTTAAACGAGATCCTACAACAAAATCCCAATAGAAGAGATATTGACAAGATTGAAGATCAATACCTGGCAATGGTATGTTGTCCGCCGAATCTGGCTCTCCGACCTAGGAATTGCAGTATACAAGCGATTTTTGATTATGAGAGTCTGCATGTATTTTTCGTTTTTTACTGTTCTATCGATTATAACAATTACCAAAGAGACAAGCTTTTGAGTCTATTGTAAGAGAGATGTTTTTTTTGGGGCCACTCTCATTCTTTTGATTTATTTTAATAAAATTTCTTTTACCTAAAAAGGACGGTAAAAGAAATGTACAAATCCGAAGTAGCCTATTGGGATGGAAGCCCAAAACAAATTTACAAGCGAGATTATCATATGAGCCAGTTGGTTGAATCATTTGATGAGATGAGAGTTAAGAATTAATTTAAAAAAATGAATTTGAAAGTTGATGATAGTTACTTACAACAGTTTAAGCTAGGTGTCATTTCCAGTTTGATTTCGTTGTGTTCTCTTACAGTAGTTCTATAGAATGATACAGTGAGAGGGGGATAATGAAG
>JAOWBN010219318.1:0-13327 GCA_028565015.1 Pinguicula moranensis | reverse complement strand
TGCGAATCTTCCCAGTTTTTCCTTCTTGATGTTTATGCCTATAAGTTTACTCTTGTTGAAGTTGATTGATAACCCTGAGATCAATTCAAAGATGTGTAGTATAGCCTTGATTGTGAAAATATTTTCCTTGTTTCCTTCGGCAAACATCAGAGTATCGTCGGCGTACTGCAAGTGTGATAATGTGACATTCCTAACGTGGATACATGTCAGTCTTTTAATCTCCACAACTCTATTTATCAGCAGATTTAGGCTCTCCGCCACTATTTAGAAGAGGAATGGAGAAAGTGGGTCGCCATGCCTCAATCCTTTTTGTATTTTAAACTCATCGCAGCTTGTCCCATTTATTACAACAGTTGCGTGAGCTGATGATATGCATTCCAGGATCCATCCTCTCCAAATGTGACAGAAACTGAATTTTTTCATCATGTCCATTAAAAATTTCCAATCGACGCTATCAAGCGCCTTAGCGAAATCTACTTTGAATAGCACAGTCAGTTTCCTTGATTTCTTCATTGTATCAATGGCTTCATTTGCCACCATACTCCCATCCAAAATTTACCTACCTTTGATGAAGGCAATCTGATTCGGTGAGATAATATTGTGCATAATCTGCTTTGACCTATTTGCCAGGATTTTGGAGAGCATTTTATATCCGCACCCTACCAAAGAGACAGGTCTGAATTGTTCTAGTGAGACCGGACTTTTAACCTTGGGGTCAACGTAATGAATGTAGAATTAACCCCCTTAGCTAGCTTGCTATTCTTGTAAAATTCGTGTAGATAGGCAATAAACTCCTCTTTCACAGTTTCCCAGTTTTTTTGTATGAAGTAAAAGTTGAATCCGTCTGGCCCCAGACTCTTGAATGTAGAGCACTCCCAGGCTGCCGCCTTTATCTCACCCTCACTGAACACCGATGTAAGAAATAAGTTGTCTGTTGCTGAGATAGTTGAATTAGCAGGGATCTGGAGTGACGATCATTTCCAAAATTCTGATGCAAAGTGTCTAGCGAAGTGGTTTCTTATTCCTGATTTGACTTCGTTTAACCTCCTCTGTCCAATTACTATTGATATTCAGTCCTCTGACCATGTTCCTCATGTAGTGTCCTCTTACCTTTGCTTGGAAAAATCTAGTATTATTGTCGCCCTCCCGAATCTATTTGTCCCTAGGTTTTTGCCATAGGAGTGTCTCATTATGTTGCAGAGTCTGTTTGAGATTATCCCAAGTATCTCTTCTCATAGCCTTCTCTTCTTCATTTGGATCTCCTATTTCGCTCAAGCCATCCAAATGGTTTAGTTTCGCCTTCAGCTCCCTTGATTTGTCCCCAATCTTTCCGAAAACATCCTTGTTCCATATGCACAGTTTGTGTCTCAGCTGCTTCAACTTTTCAAAAAGTATATAGCCACTAAATCCATGAACCTGTATGGCCTTCCATTCTTCACGGACAAGATCAGAAAAAACGTGGACTGTATTCCTGCAATTCAAGGTTTTAAATACCTAATGTCCCCAATCTATACATTCTATCCTTAATAAGATCGGTCTGTGGTCCGACACACCCCGATCTAGTAATTGATAGAGTTTCGGCCATTGGTCCACCCACTTATCTGATAACAGAAAGCGGTCTAATTGGCTTTAACAGTCGCCGCCTCTCATGATACAAGTGTACCTTGACCTTTGTATTGGAAGATCCACAAGCCCAGTCTCTATAATAAACTGGTTAAAGTCTACCATTTCTGTCTTTGGGAGATCAGCTCTGCTTCGTCTATCCTCTGGACTTCGGATTGCATTGAAACCTCCTGTGATGCACCATTTAGCATCTGGATCACCCCTAATCAAAACCTTTATTTTGCTCCGAAGAGTTTGTTTGAGTCTCGTCGTGGACGGAGCATAGACGTTGATAATTTTAATCGCAGTAGCCTCCTGTCCCAAAACTCCTTCGATCCGAGCATAGACTCCTCCTGCCAAGTATTGGTTAGTTTGAACATATCTCTCTACCAAATACTGATCAAACCCCCAGCCGTTCCTTTTACGTCGCTGTGACACCAGTCGAAGTCTTCATTCGGCCAAAGTCGTGCATATATCCTTCTTGTAACCACATTCAGTTTTGATTCTTGAACCAGTACTAAATCAGCCTTGTTAACTTGTGCTATTCCCCTCAATTCTGTCTTCTTTTTAGCCGTGCCAAGTCCGCGTGTGTTGTATGAAATGATTCGCATTACTGTCAACCTGAACAAAACAGAGGGAACTGGGTGAGTTTGCTTGTTAAGAGTAGATTCATACTTACCTAGAGAAGTAGGATATGTGTGACTTTGCTGAATCAATGCTATTTTTCGCAGGTCCCTGCAGTTCAGATCATCAATCCGCCAACATTAAACTACAAACCTTGGGATGTGAAATTTAAATAACTAAATAAATTATTTAATTAACTTTGACTTACACAAGATGTGAAGATTAATAAAAATGCCATGTAAGCGGTACAATTTCATGTCAGCCTTGACATTGGATTTTCATGCATCCACACATCAGATTTTAGCAGCATAAATATACGGCGGCAGTCACATCTCCATCAATTTTAACACTGTGGTCCCGCGGTACAATCAGAAATGATATAGCGAACGAAAAGTGCGCGCGTGTTCAACACGCAGGAGGTAAAATGACCAAAATACCCCCGTGTTGAACACCATGCCAGTGTTTAACATGGGAGTATTTTGGTCATTTTACCCATTTTCGTGCGCTCAAATCCTTCGTGCCCTATATCATTTCTCCGGTACAATGGGTTACATTCATGGGGACACAATAAATAAAAATAAATAAAGTAAAATATTAGAAAACTGGAATCAAATAAACAATAAATTGAAAAATTACAATAAAATAAATAAACTAAACCAACCAAAAATAAAAAAATTAAATATAGTAAATAAAAAAATTAAATAAAAATAAATTAAATAACAAAAAAATAAATAACTTATAATAAAGTAAAATATAAAAGAAATAACAATGAAGTATATTTGAGCAAAAGTCAGCAGTTTTGTGTTAGCGGTCGGCTAGAGCAGACTTGTGCGAGTAGGTGCCAAGGTAATCTTGAAATCATCAAAGAGAAAGTTGTATGTATTTAGGATGCCATCATGAATTGCCTTGCGGTTGAACTGCCAGGGTCGGACCAAAATGATGTGGCATGCGTCCATATCAATGGCATCGCACCATACGGAGTCGTAATAGTGTTTGCCCACCAAAAAGTTCACTAGGGCGCGGTCTTGGACAGTAACTTTGCCCTCTTTTTTTGAGCCAGCCTAGTTTGTAGGGGCGAGGGTGTGCCGTTGGACGATGGCCAAGTTTTTCAACAGCTTCACGCGAAATCACATTTTCGTAGTTAACTCCATCAATATTAAATCGACAAATCATACCATCAGATGTGCAAGTGGAGTGAAAGTTCTCGTGGGAACGCCAATCTTCGGTCTCAGCTCGCAGTGCTAGGTAGGTATGATGTACTACAAGACTTGTTCCAACATCGCCCTCTGCGATTTCCTTAGGCACCATGTCAAAGATTGGATTAGTAAGCACATCAAAGACCGGTGGGTTGGTAAGGGCCTCTTCGCCCTCGAGTACCATTGTTCATTTGCCCGCTTGACGTCACACCATCTATTTGTGTCTCAATTCACCGCAGCTGAAACAATGCAGCTTTGTGCCTTGTGATTTCAAGGATGTCGGTTGATATGGTGATAAGGTTTCCTTCGGCGTTGCTCGGTGAAAAAAAATTGGTGTGCGCCGAATAGCATAACTGTCGTTCAACTGTTAGAGCTCTCTGATATGCTTCATCAACAGTAATGGTCAAAGAGGTTGACGACTTCTTGGATTTGCAAGTGCAAACTACAGATATAACGATCGGACAACGATGCCTGCAAGCTAGAAGGTCGTAGAACTCAGTCGTACGCTCGTCCACGAAATTTGTATGCTGGCGCAGACCTTGCAGGCATTGGGTGAGCACCCACTAGAAGTTGTCGTGTAGAAAGTCAACACGCAGTTGCTTTTTCACGTTGTCCCAGGTAATGATTTTTAGGTTTGTCCAATCGTTGGCGCGTCAGTTTCAATTGATGCCACCAGGCAACGCATGGCCACATGCGTAGCTGAGTGGCACCTTTTTTGCCCGTAGGGACTTCTTTGAATTTGCAATTTTTCTCCACTATATAAATCCAGTCAATAAACGCTTCCGGTTGGAGATGTCCATGGAACTTGGGGAGCTCCATGCGCAAGCTAGTGGCCCAACGATGATTCCCGGGGGTTGCTCGTGGGGTAGCTGGTGGGTCCTTGTCCCCAAAGGGGCTGTATGAATCGTCATCATGTCTGCATGTGGGCTATTGGCAGGGTCTATCTATGCTGACTCCAAGCGCCGATAGATGTCATCAAACAGTGGGGTGAGGTGTTGTTCAAAGAACTGTTTGAGTGCCTCTCTGATGGGGTGCAGGTCAGTCTGGTGATTCCTTTCCGGAACCTTCGAGTGTCGCTGTGGGTTGGGTGGGGTGGGTCTTTTTTGGGGCATGGTGTAGCCCTGTATCGATGGGTCTCTGATACCAACTGATGTTACTGAACAAACAACTCCTCGATAAATACTCCTGCAAAATTGCCTCATGAAGGGTAGTAGGCGGAAATTTCACTGAATTCTTAAGGAAACAGACTTTAACTTCAATTTAAATCTGCCATTTATAATGGAGTGTTTCAGGCTTTATCGAGGAGGCTTACACAACATTAACTACGACAGTTGCACAACAGGCACACAGACTCAATCTTGTAAAGGGAAAATAGACAAAAGAAATAATAACTATAAGCTGATAATAAGTTATTGAAGGTGCCTGACTGCAGGTTTAATGTCTTGAACGAATTGCGCCTTTAATAGCTCCCATGCGGGCCCTTCTACTTAGATGCTTTGTTGCCATCAATGCTCTTCCATAATCTGTCAACGGTTGTGCATTGATCTTGTGGTGCATCACCAATATATTCCCAACTAAGTTGGGTTTTGAATGGATAGATGTACACAATCTTACCCTTGTAATTATACAAAGAGGATGTTTTTGTTGTGACTCAAGAAACATTGCATCATTTGAAATATTGAGTTTCAACAACTTCACTAATAAAAACACTGAAATTTAATATGGCCATTTTGATCGAATCCATTATTAGTACAAAACTAAAAGAATTGGTGGTTGATATTATATTGGCCGCTTCTGTGGGAGATACATGGGTTGATGAATACGGGTCTGTGAATAGGGATGTTCTTGAATGTCTGTTGCACCCTGATTCTGAGGGGGGTATGAGGTTTTGGGGATAACTGGGGGAAAGGTAGTTGAGAAGACTGACTTTGTAATGGGAGGGGAGGGTCTAAAGGGTACTGAGGGCTTGGAAACACAGAGTAGGCGGAGGAGAGGTGTAAAGGAGGGCAAAATTCCAACTGTAGTGCAACGTCCGCCGCTGCCGTTGCATATCCAGCGACTGAGAGAGGAATCTGATTCTTTTTATATGACAAATTTCCCTCCTTTAATTTCAGCATATGCTCTTCGGCGTGCTTTCATGGTGTATGGTATCGTGCGTGATGTTTTCATTCCCCGAAACCGAGAAACATCATCTTGTCGATATGGTTTTGTGAGATTTGCCCCAATGCCTAATGTTGTTGCATTGGAGACAAGACTGAGCGGTCTTTGGATTGGTTGTGGTTAAAAGAGTCCAACATAAACATTCTACCAAGGTGATAAAAGGTTCGACAGTTGTCAAACAATCAGTAGACATGTTACAGAGTATGAATGATGATGCTGATGGAGTCTTGCCTACAGACTCGAGTCAGAAGGTAATGCATTTCGAGGCTGACCCAAGGAACTCACTTTGGCTCGAATCCTGTGTCCTTGCATGTCCCTTATTTGGTCTAGATATTAGTGACATCACACAGCGTTTAACGGAGCATGGGTTGGGTGAGAGTAAGGTAATCGGGGTGGAAGGTGGTGAGGTGATGATTTTATACCCTTCGGATGCGTTGAAATCAAGGCTTAAATTGGAAGTGGATTTGGCAGGGAAACTTGGTATGACTGAGGTGCGCCCGTGGAGAAACGATAAGTTAGATGACGTCAGGGAGGTTTGGCTTCAAGTTCGTGGTACACCATTACACTGTTGGTACCCGGATTTCTTCAAACATTTGCCTACAAATTTTGGAAACTTTGTCGGTCTGGATCATAATACGGTTGAGCGAAATATGATGCATCGTGTACGGATGTTAGTGAAAATCAAGCAGTCAGAGGCTATTGATGAGTGTGTTAAGATTGAATTGAAGAATGAATGGTTCTCGGTCTCGGTGGTAGAGGAACGCCTTTGTGGAAGGGGTTGGGAACATACAACTTGGAATATACCGAAGCAGCAAGGACATATTGGGCGAATAGATGTACAAAATATTGATGAATTTCCTACTCTTATGCGGCAAGCTGGAACAACACCTCAAACGTGGCTGAAATTAGCACTATCAGGCTTGAGGAGCTTGGCACAAAAGAAAATGTTTGAGAAATTTTAATGGATACTGTAGTGGAATCGGTGGTTGATGATGTTCGGTGTAATGACATGGTGCAGGATGCCAATCCAGGCAATGTGTTTTTGGGATCATATTTTCGACATGAATTGATGGAGATGAATGCCAGAGATATTTCTGCAGGTAAAAATTCCTTCGTATACAAAGACACAAAATTTCAGCAAAAAATAGAGACTCTGGGTTGAAAAGAAGGGATTCACGTACATATCCATACATGCCACAGTTGGCGGTAGATGATCAGGAGATTAATTCTTGTGACCAGCTGAGCACGTTGATGCATGGTGGCTTAAAGATGAACCCAGGAGATGTTGTAGTTGAGCAGGTTGCCCAAGAGGTTGATAAGGTGGGGGAAGCAGGTGGTTCACTGATGGAGCGGAACTCATGAAAGCCGAAAGATGAATTTGAGGTGGCCTTTATTTGGAGCCTTTGCAAAACTATAGGAGTGAAAAGTGATTAACAAGATTCAACTATGGTAGCTCGGTTAATTGCCATGGAAAATAGAGATGCTGCACTTGCTCCGAAAGGCTCAGATGATTGCGGGGCTACCACAGTCACTATATGAAGATCCTCTCTATCAATGTAAGGGGGCTGAGAGTACAAGGGCATATAGGAGAGGTGAAAAAACTTATTCAAGCTCATTCTGTGGATGTGATGTGCTTGCAAGAAACAAAACAATCTTCGGTTGATCATTTCTTGAACAATCAAATGTGGAGTATCTCTGAGTGCTCATGGTCGTTCAGTCCAGCTCTTGGGACATCTGGTTACTTGATATCTATTTGGTCCGAAAACATATTTGGTGCGGAGACCATTACGGCACTCCCTAATCTCTTAATAATTGAAGATACATGGAGGTTTAACCAAGAAAAACTCATGCCAATATATGTATATGCTCCAATTGGAGGTGCTGAGCCAACGAAATAACTATGGCAGCAGATCACTGATATTCTTGGTGCTGCAGGAGACATTGCGATATGCATTATGGGATATTTTAATACGGTTTGTACCTCTGACGATGTAAGAATTTTAGTGGAAATCCGACTATTGATATGTTAGACTTTAAAGATTTTATTCTGGAGAATGAGCTTATTGATCCGCCTCTTCAGTGCTTCATGTATACTTGGGTGAACGGGCGCGGCACTAGTGCGAGTCGCATTGATCGAATGCTTCTTTCTGCGAAATGGGATGTGTTATGGCCGAATTCGATTGAGACGGTGATGGACAGAACTATTGCGGACCATCATCCGTTATTATTACACTCGGAAGATGGGAGCTGGGGGCTGAAACTTTTCACTACAATGGATTGTTGGGATACTCATCCTGATTTTATTCCTTTCGTCACTCATACTTGGAGAGAGGCACATTTCCAAGGTACTAAAGCCTTCATTTTACATAGCTTGATTAATAATTTGCGGTACAAGTTAAAGCTATGGAATAGAGATGTTTTTGGGATGGTGGGCTGCCAAATAGAATCTTGGAATGAACAATTGAGCTGGTATGATACCGAGGGAGAATGGCGGGCTCTTACGGAGGAATAAGTGGCTGCATGGAAAATAGTATTGGGGAACAAAAAAATGACCATTCTTCGGAAGTCATCCTTATTACATCAAAAGTCGAGATCTCAATGGATTAGGGAAGGTGATGGGAATTCTTGGTATTTTCATGCATGTGTGCGGAAAAGAAGACAAATAAACAATATTCATGGGATATTCTTCGATGGTGTCTGGACGGAGAACATACCGGATGTTAAGAATGGTATATTGCTCTTCTTCTCAAAACACTTCTCTGAACTTGAAGAGTGTCGTCCGTATATTGATCTTGAATGTGATTGAAGGCTCACGGTTGATGATAACCGGATGCTCATATCCAAATTAAACGAGAAGGAAATTTTTTATACCCTTTGGTCGTGTTCTGGTAAGAAGAGTCCGGGACCTAATAGGATTAACTTTCACTTTCTGCAGATGCATTGGAACCCGATGAAGCATGAATATATTGAATATCTACGTGAATTCTATTATTCTGGCCGTTTATTTCGGGGATTAAATTCTACTTCTATCGTTCTGGCATCAAAGGTATCTTCTCCTTCAGGCTTGAGTCACTATAGCCCCATATCTTTGGTGGGTAGTGCCTATAAATTGCTCTCCAAGTTTCTGGCAAACACGTTACGACAGGTTATTGATAAACTAATCTCTCCTCAGTAACTAGCCTTTACTAAAGGTCGTCAGATACAGAATGGTATTCTGGTTGCTAGTGAACTCATGCACCATGTGAAAATGAATAAAAAGGAGTCCGTTTTTAAAAGTGGACTTTGCAGAAGCCTTTGATTCCGTAAATTGGAATTTTCTTATTTCAATGATGCGGAAAATGGGATTTTGTGAACAGTGGATCGGCTGGATCAAGGCTTGCATAACCTCGCCCTCGGATGCGGTCATGGTTAATGGAGCCTCAACTGGTATTTTCAATTTTGAGCGAGAGTTGTGACAAGGAGACCCTCTCTCGCCTTTCTTATTCGTCATTGCCACGGAAGGCTTGAATTTGTTAATGAAGTTTGCCGTGGAAAGGGGTTGTTTGAGAGGGACTACTTTTGGTGAGCGGATTTATACTCACTCTTTGTATACTGCGACACTTTATTTTTTGGTGAAGGAGATCTTGCAAATGTCGCAGCTATAAAGGGGATCCTGCGTTTATTTGAGTTAATATCGGGGCTATCTATAAACTTCCTGAAAAGTAGTCTCTTGGGAATAAATATTCCCCAAGAGCTGCAACATTTGTGCTCTAGTATGCTCCATTGTTCGACTATGACCGTGCCATTTGAGTACTTGGGGATTTCAGTTGGTAGTAATCCAGGCTGCTGGACTACATGGCAACCCCTTACTCTTGCTATGAAAACTAAGACATTATCGTGGGAAAACTATTTTCTAAACTTCGAAGGGAAAGTCACACTTATAAAGAGTGTCCTATGTAGTATGCAGGTTTATTATTTCTCTTTATACTTGGCTCCGAAATCAATTTTACACGAGATGACTTCTATATGCAGGAAGTTCCTATGGAAATCAAGTTATGCTGCAAGCGGATCTATAGCTTAGGTGAGTTGGGAAGTAATGTGCAGGAGGAAGGAACTTGGGGGTCTTGGTTTTCTGGAGTTGTGTGCTTTTAATTCAGCTTTATTAGCCGAATGGTGTTGGATGATGAAGATGGAGGGGAATGGTGTATGGAGAGACATCCTTTGTGCTAAATATTTTGGTTTGCACCTCCTGAGTTGTGACTGGTCGACTTTGCCTGTGCATCAAAAATCTTCTCGTTGGTGGCGTGATTTGTGAAAGAAAATAATATCATATGGTTGGTTCGTGAGTGGCCTCCACCGGACGGTGTGCAATGGCCGCACAACTCGACTTTGGGAAGATCACTGGAATGGACGTGGAACTTTAACCGATCGATTCCCTATTCTTCATGAATTGCTGTAGATAAGGGGGCATTAGTGGCTGATAAATGGAGATGTATTGACTCGTCTTGGCAACTGGAATGGAATTGGTACCGCCCAATTAGTCTGCGACAAACCCGATCACTTGCCTCCTTGACTGATCAATTGGGGGGTTCCACCCGACGGCAGGTGCAAATTTCTGGCGTTGGACTGGCGACATCTCAGGTATATACCCGGTGAAAAGTGGCTACCGGGTTATTTGTGATGAGCATGAACTAGAAAATCCTCAACCACTCCTAGTTGCGATATGGGGCAGCCACACACCATTTCGGGTGATGGCTTTCTGTTGGCGCCTTCTTCAATCCCGCATTGCCACAATTGATAATCTAATGCATAGAGGGATGTCTTTTCCGCAAGATACTCAATTGTGTGCTTTTGTAGGGAGCAATTGGAGGATGTTTCTCATCTATTTATGTCATGCCCATTTTCATATGGGATTTGGGCGGCAATTTACAAATGGTTCGGACTTGTATATGTGGGACATTGTATCCCTATGGTAAACTACCAAGTTCATCTTAGTATTGCGGTTCGTGGACAGGAAAATAATCTATGGAAATCGGTATGGCATGGAATCACATGAAATATATGGAATGTGAGAAAAGATATGAGGTTTAGGAATTGGACATTTGCTCCAGAAAAGATTATTGAGCGCATCCAGGTTCAACTGTGGTATTGTCATATGGCCTCTGAAAAGGCCCCTGCGGGAGTTACGCTATCGGATTGAATTCGGCATCCGAGGTTATGTGTTAGTTCATTCCTTCCGCCTTGAATTGTATTTGTTTTGGTTTCGCTTTCGAAGATATTGTCTAGGGGCTAACGCCAGCCACAGTGTAAAACATTTTTTTGAACAATTAAATTTTTATTACCCATAAAAAAACACTAATGATCAAATTGCTAATATCTTCACCAAGTGATTGGATACAGCTCGTTTCCTCTTACTTTGGGAGAAGGTGATATGGGAGGATCCGAGAATGATGATGATGTTGAGTTGTCAGATACTACCTTGATTGGGGCATGTTTCAGTATTTTGACCATAATTCGAAAATGTCTTTGCGGCTCGCATGATGTCCACATTGAGCATAGCTCTATGTACCTTGATTTTTTACCTCAAATTCTATTACTTTCCATTTCTAATCACTAATTTTAGTTCATTTTGTTATTTTAGATAATAAATTATCTTTGAATTAGTAATGTCATTTAAACCCGATTGGCTGGATTTTTGGTAGATTTCTTAGTTTATTTTGAATTTTGATTTGTTGTGATTTTTTTGAGATTTTGCTATTTTGGGCAAAATACGAATATCCTTGAATTTTGGCTATAAAGTCCACAACATTGAATTATTATTGAATATTATTAAAATCTAATAGACTATTTTCTCTGTTTTTTGTAGGTTTTTTGTCGTTCTTCCTTATAAATCATCTGGTGGAACTAGCCTGCAGAATAATAGTGATTTTTTCCGGCGACAGAAGGTGACTATTGTTGCGCCTCCTATTAGCTTGCAGGTGTGTGTTAGTAAGAAAGACCATATCTACGAGTCTTGTTGTCCAGGATTCCTCAATATCCTTTATGACATAACTTAGGTCACAAGATTTGAATTTGGGGATGTTGGGTTCGAATCCCATTATCATATTTTAAATTCTTTTTAGAAAACAAAAGATAAAAATTGAGTTTGTATTGGGATTTGAACTCTATCAATAAATTTAAATTTTAAAGGCATAACCACTATGTGTACAACATTTATAAGTTTTTAATAATTCTAATAGATTTTTATTTTTATATTTGTTTTGAATAATTTTTAATATATTATTTTTACAGTTCTTTAATATAAATATTTTTGATTGTTTAATATTGGTCAACCAAATTTCAAACTTTTGAAGTTATTCCTGTTATAAAAAAAATCGGGTATTGGTGCAAAATTATAGTTTTCTCTGGATCCTATAATCGCAGTAACTTGTAGGTCGGCGGTGCGACTCAGAACTCAACGTTATTTGCCTAAATTTTTGAAACACGGACAAAATCTCTGATATCGTGAACTTGTAGACCGGCAGTTCATTTTTTTAACTCTTTCCGATTACACCAGATCCAACTTGACCAACTCTCGTCAAACCAAAAAAATTTGGCCCCCTTCATTTAAATTTCTGGCGCTGCCCCTGCCTTTACATCCATATACTTGCACCCCTTCATGTCCACACGCTTGATCTTCGAATGAGATAATATCATAGTTTTCGTCCACAATCGTATCACCATTTGTAACTGAAGATGTTTTACATTGGCAACCAAGCTTGAATCCAAGCTTGGTTGAGGAAAATTCAGCCTAAAGAAGAAGACATGGAAGGTGAACTGCTATTTCTTGCTTGCATTTTCATTACACGGGTACAATGATTTATAGATAAAGAACTCTGAAAAACTATTGCATACAGTCTTCTAGTTGTTGAGGAAATAAATCTCTTGTTGACTCTTTATCATATTTGTACTGCTTATGCGTGGTTGAATGATAAAACCATGGGCCCAACCCATGTGACTCGTTGCAGGTTCTTGATTTGATGAGGATCCATGTGCAGATACAGTCAACACCCCTTCGCAAGCTCAGCGTGGGATTTAGAGAGCACGTAAAGCTTGGACCGAAAGAATAAGAAAGAAAATAAAAGCCTCATACCGCTGTCACTTCAGCTTACTAGCGAGGGACAACTAAAATTTAAATAATTGAAATAAGAGGAAAGTTCCAAGTATAATGAAACCCAATAAATCGTGCAGCCCAGTCCAACGGGAAATTAAACCCAAAGGATTAATTTCTAGCAACATGAAATGAGCAACACTGGCCCACCGTGAAGATATATCCAGGAAATGAGAAGATATATCCAGGAAATGAGGCCACGTAGAGAGAACTATATGAAATTCTCAAAATCAACCGTAGTCCACAAGTGTAGCCCAAACTGGCCCGACAAGGGTAGCCCAATAATGGAGGAAATTAGAAGTATGTGTCTTAGGAAGCATCTGAATATAACCAAGGTGCATCTGGGCCAAATTGGGTTGCCACTAAATAGAAGGATTGGCCTTGTAGCAAAGGCCCAATGTAGGAATTATGAGCTGACAAGTGACAACCCATACAGAGCAAGAGTAATAAGCCCAATCAGAGAAGAAACTAGGGTATTTGTTAGAGGCATCTCCTCGGCTGCGGCCTCTTCTCCAGCACCACAGGCGGTCCCTTTCCCCTTGAATCTTTTCAGATATCCTCTGCCTTTTCTACCCCAGCATAAGCCTTCACATGCTGACGCATTTGGAACAAACTC
>JAOWBN010219317.1:0-25242 GCA_028565015.1 Pinguicula moranensis | reverse complement strand
TTTTTATTAATTTCGAATTTTGTTCAATTAGTGTGTTTGTTGATACAAGAATAAGTTCCCGACTCCACGTTTTCGTTATGTGAGCAAAAATACACATCATCAAAATAAACAACAATATTAGATCCAAGAAAATAAGAACGAAATTTCTCAAGTGCAAAAACAACTGATGCATAGTAGATGGCATGACTGGCTCTTCCTGACTTTTGTCCAAGCACAACACGAACTGCAAAGTCACTTGCATCACACATGATCTCAAAGGGGACCTTCCAGTAAGGTGCTCTCATGATTGGTGCTGCTGTAAGGTGATCCTTTAGCTCTTAAAATGCCTTCTTGCATGAGTTATTGAACTCAAAACTTACTTCTTTCTGCAGTAGTTTACACAATGGAGTTGTTATTTTTGATAAATCCTTGATGAAATGACTGTAAAAACCTGTATGTCCTAAGAAAGATCTTAATTCTTTGAGATTAGTAGGATATGGTAAAGACTTGATCACTTCCATCTTAGCCTGATCTACCTCAATGCCTTTAGCAAAGACTATGTGACCTAAAACTATTCTATGTTCTACCATGAAATAGCATTTTTCAGAGTTTAAAACAAGATTAGTCTCAATGTATCATTTTAACAGTAAGGATGGGTGATTCAAACATGAATCAAAATCATTACCATATACCGTAAAACAAACCATAAAGACCTCAATAAAGTGTTCAAAATACTCAAAAAATATATAGATCATACACCTTTGAAAGGTAACTGGAGCATTGCACAAACCAAAAGGCATTGTCCTATAAGCAAAGGTGCCAAAGGGACTGGTATGCTCTTCTTTTGATCTGCTGGATGAATGGCCACCTAAAAAATAACCTAAATAACCATCAAGAATACAATAATAAGTTTTATTTGCAAGTCTTTCAAGCATCTGATCAATAAAAGGCAAAGGAAAGTTATCTTTTCTAGTCACAAGATTCAGTCTCCTGTAATCTAGCATTCTCTCCAGCTCGTATGCTTTATGGTTGGCACAAACTCTCTTTCTTTGTTCTCAACCACTGTAATTACTCCCTTCTTTGCTACTACCTGAGTAGGGCTAACCCACTGGCTATTAGAAATAAGGTAGATCATTCCAGCTTGGTAGAACTTCAGCAGTTCATTCTTCAGAACTTCCATCATTGGAGGATTGAGCATTCATTGTGGTTGCTTGACCGCCGTTGCTCCTTCCTCCAAGTAAATCCTGTGCTAGCAGTTGGTTGAACTGATGCCCTTGACGTATACTATGGTCCAGCCAATGTCTTCTTGATTTTCTTTCAAGAAAAAGATCAGCTTCTCCTTATGCAACTCAGTTAGCTTATTAGAGATGATTACCGGCAGTGTCTTATTTGCTCCAAAAAATCATATATGAGGCATTATAGCAATGGTTTTAACTCGACCTCTGGAGCCTTAATAACAAAAGGGATGAGATTTTCTGAGGGCAACTCCAATGGAAGAGCTTTTCTGGTAGAATGAATCTTTGAGCTTGAGTAGATAGTGTTGTAAAGATCATATTTGTCACCCTTGGTCTAGGCCAATCCACCTCAGTATACCTTGCTTCAAAATGAGCTTTAAAACATTCTTTCACTTGTTCGGGATCTTCCAGCCAAGTCTCCCCCTTGTAAATACCCTGAATGGTATTTTTCCTTCTGTACCTATTGATCATGCGATGAAAGTAGGCACTGTTAGCATCCCCTTGTTGCAACTACCAAATTCTTGATTTTTGATAGATGATGTTGTCCAATGCTTTAGTTATTTTTTTTCTAATTATGTTCGAAGCTCCCTGATTTCTGGTGTAGCCGGCTATATGTTCAATTCTGACTCCTTTTGCCGAGTATCAAGTTTGTTTAAGATCTGTTCCCTCCACCCATACAGATTCCTATTAGCTGATTTATTGCAATATTTGATTGTTCGTTTCACTGCTTGAATCTTCTATTTTATTCTGAAACTTGCATACCCCTCTAAACCAATTGATTCCCAAGTCTTAGAAACCAGTTCCATAAAAGTTTTGTCTGTCAGCCAGATGTCCAGCACCTTTAAAGGCTTTGGACCCCAATTCTGCACCTTGAAAATAAGATAGACAGGATTATGATCAGAATCATCCTTTTTAGTCCTTTTTGAATCCAGTTCTGGTCTCTGTTCAACCATGCTTCATTCAAGAGAAATCTATCTAATCTACTCATGGATCTAAGAGATTTTACAGACCTAGTGAACTGTCTTCCTTCCATTTTCAGGTCCACTAATTGAGAGTCACTCACAAATGCTGAAAAGGCTGCTATTTCAGCTAGAGTTGGGCGATGAGCATTGCCCCTCCTTTCCCCGAGATTAAGAATAACATTAAAGTCACCCATTATACACCATTTTTTCTCTTCTTTCTTTATCATAAATTCAGTAAGAACTTGCCACTGGACCTGTTTTGCTGCAAATGAAGATGGTCCATACACATTAACCATATGAGATACAATTATTTCCTTATTCCAGTAGCCTGATATCCCTATGACCCCTTTATCAGAGAAGACATCTATACGCTGAAATTTCAGATTATTCCAAATACATATTAGCCCTCCAAAATGTCCTTCTGAGCCAGGATGCATCCAGTCAAAATTTGTATCTATCCAAAGTCTCTCACAAGTTCTCCGAGACATAAATTCCATCTTAGTTTCTTGTAAGCTTAGGCAATCATGTTTCTCTTTTAATAGTAGAGCTTTCACTCTTCTCTTTCTGCATGGGTTATTCAAGCCTCTTACATTATACGTTATAACTTTCATTGGATTACCAAGCTATCCCTTTTTTGTTGACTCCTAAGAGGAGAGCAACAAGGCAACTCTTTCCTGTTTGAGTTCATAAGCATTACCTGTTTGTGAGCTAATTCTGAATGAGTGCCATATGAGATCCCCAGTTTAACCCCTAATGCAAGCGTTTGATCTGCTATCTTTTCCATTCTAGAGTATGTAAACTCCTCTGCTAGATTTGTTGGGATTACTTTGGACTCAGTTAGCTCCAGCTGAGCTAATTTTTGTTTCTGACTACGAGTAAGAACCCCTTTTGAAAGGAGTTTCTCCCCACCCTCTTTCCTGTTGGATATGGATGACCTGATAGACTTACTCATATTTGTAGTCTCCTGTAAAGGGGGGAAGTCCAATAGATGCTGCTGAAGAGAAAAATTCACAATCCTTTCCTCTAGATCATTTGTGATAAAGTCTTGATTATGTGCAACCAACTCGTTTGAATCTAGTAATACATCTCCAGTTATAAGATCCCAACTCAATACCTGCTGCCTTAATTCAGGATAAGTATTAAGAGCCTGTTACTTTTTCTTCGGTGTCTCAAGTACCATTACCTCCTTTAGATCGGATTGTCCAGGTTGCTGGAGATTGGTGTGTGGTAGAGAACCTTCTGACAGTAGTAGGGTGGAAGATGATTTCTGTGAGATAAGTGAGTAGCCAATGATATTTACTATAAAATCTTCATCCCAGTCTAAGGCCAGAGATGGTTGTTCCTGACTTATTTTAAAGTTGTCCACTGACACTGTGTTCCTACTTATCTCCTCCTCTGGAATCGTATGGTGCTCCTCCTGCAATGTGAAACCATCTTCCTGATCCCTCTTCTAGAGAATTATTTTCTGATTCTCTATCCCTTCATGCACTGCCAAAACATTGAAATCAGTACTATGCAGATTATGAGTAACATTAGTACTGTCTGCAAAGTCTTCCATCTCAGAATCCATATCTTAGGATAATTCAGATTCTGCCATTCTGTCTGTGAGATCCCAGGATAGGTTATAACTTTGTTTATCCATCTTCTTGATAGAAATATTCAACTTCATGTCATTCAGCTGTATACAGAGATGCTTAGGAATAAGTGTATGTGTCATGCTGAAGTAGAAGTATAGCATCCTCCAGGTCACTGTGCTGGAGTGTTCTAGCTTCAATATGTCGACACACCCCCAGAGCAGCTCCTATCTTTTCCAGGACCTTACTGGTCCAGTACTGAATGGGTAAATTATATATCCTTACCCAAGTCAGACTATAATTTGACTCCATATTTTTTTTTGACCATGGTGTCAAGTCCAGTACCCAGTTATGTATCCAGTTAGAATCATTTTTAATCAAATTGGCTAAATCATGGTCCTCTTCTTCCCATATCAGGACCTGTAGGGGATTCAGTGGGCTAACAATAACATTTAGATATCCTGCCGAATGCAGAGCCTGTTGTAGATTGAAGAAGGTTTTGCCCCCCCTTTAAGGAGCCAATATAGCTTGATGCACACCAGTAGCGTACTGATTGCTCTGTCTCAATATTGAGAGGAAGAACATGAGATTCTCCAACCATTAATCTGGTAATATTGCTCGTTAAGGCTTCCTGAACAGAAGGGTGCACCAGACCAGTTTTCTGATACACTGGCTGAGCAACCTTCTTGAGTACTTGACTTGGCTCTTTTCCCAGTTGCCTTTCCTGCTGTTTAGGATATTTAGCAATATTGACCTGCAGCTGAAAAGAGCCGATCCATATTTGATTCAACTTGAACAATAGTAACTGCTCATCCAGGATATCTGTGAAGTCCACAAAACCAAATGGTTGACCCTTTATGTTAAGTTTTCGGGCTATCTTTAGCTCTGAGATAGTGCCCTGCTGACTGAGAATGGTCATTAGCTTTGACTTATCACACTGTTTTGGAAAATTAGTGACATAGATCGAGATCCCGAGTTTCTGCGTTGTATCTGAGAAACTTCCGTCTTTGCACGGTGCCCTAGACGTTGATGCCAAGGGATGGGATTCTGGTTAATGAGCGTATCAGCATACGAAATACCCTTCCTCCACGATTTAGGTTTCTGTTCCAGTGGTTGTTTTCCAGATCTTATTGCCGCACGTCGTTGGCTTTTCCGATGATAACGAGGTATAGACCACTCCATAGGTATCTTTTGTATCTCTGCTAACTACAAGAATCTAAGTATATGCTCCCCCGGATGCGTGAGGCGACCCCGGGGGGAAGGCTAGTGGTGCTAGACTAAGAGATGAAATTCTATTGCGGCATCAACCAAGACGGATGAAGGAGAAGGGCTACAGTAGATCCATGTCGCTGTGTACTGAGAGAACATGGGGGTCATGGAGTACTTAATGTAGCACTCACAAAGCACCGTACTTAATGTGCCACTTCATGTGTTATATCGTATTGTAACGGTTTTATGGTAATATGGAACGGTAACGCTTTTGATTTTCAATTACTGTTTCAAAATGGTACGGTAACGGTAATTACCATTACCGTACCGTTAAATACGGTTTACCGTTTTTTGACCAAAACGACGCGTTTCGAGATTTTATATCCATTTTATTTGTGTGTGCGATTCGAGCAGGGCAATAGGGCACTGAACAATTTATCTCCCTTGTGATTCACACGTACGACTTCGCATCTTCCTCTTCCATTCTCACCAGAACGAAGCCTTAGGGCACACTGTTCATGGCGGCGGCGGCTTCTCAGAGAACTTGACAAAGGTAACAGTTTTAAAGTTTTTGATGCTGATTTAGTTTGCTGATTTGCTGATTTGCTCATTTGGAGTTGATTAGGAGTTTACTTCGCGCTTCAAGTTCTTGGGTTGGGTTTAGTTTGTTGATTTGCTTGTTTGTAATATGCAATGGTGTTTTTTCGGTTCTGATTTTGGCCCGTAGGCTATACATTTCGAGAATTATAGACAAAATTCTTCATACATGGCTTAACATCTGTCGGTCCTGTTTGTAAATCAATTTGCATTATTGTGTTAGAGTGTTGAAACTTTTCTTTGAGCTTGTGTTATTGTGTATTAAAATAATTATTTTTATTGCTTGCTAGTCCCCAATTTATGTCACTTTATGTGTTATATCGTATTGTAACGATTTTATGGTAATATGGAATGGTAACGGTTTTGATTTTTAATTACTGTTTGAAAATGGTACGGTAACGGTAATTATCATTACCGTACCGTTAAATACCATTTACCATTTTTTTTAACAAAAATGATGCGTTTCGATATTTTATATCCATTTTCTTTGTGTGTGCAATTCGAGAAGGGAATTAGGGCACTGGACAATTTATCTCCCTTGTGATTCACACGTACGACTTCGCGTCTTCCTCTTCCATTCTCACCAGAACGAGGCCCTAGGGCACACTGCTCGTGGCGGCGGCGGCTTCTCAGAGAACTTGACACAGGTAACGGTTTTGAAGTTTTTGATGCTGATTTAGTTTGCTGATTTGCTCATTTGGAGTTGATTAGGAGTTTACTTCGCGCTTCAAGTTCTTAGGTTGGGTTTAGTTTGCTGATTTGCTCGTTTGTAATATGCAATGGTGTTGTTTCGGTTCTGATTTTGGCACGTAGGCTATACGTTTCCAGAATTATAGACAAAATTCTTCATACATGACTTAACATCTGTCGGTTCTGATTTGTAAATCAATTTGCGTTATTGTGTTAGAATATTGACATTTTTCTATGAGTTTGTGTTATTGTGTATTAAAATAATTATTTTTCTTGCTTGCTAGTCCACAATTTATGCCACTTCATGTGTTCTCGAAGTTATTGTCTAGTTGTTTCAGATTCCCACACCACACTGGGGTTACGGTAAAATACCATGTTAACGAATAAGAAACAAACGTAACGTTTTCGAAGCAAATTTAAACCATATTAGCGAATAAGAAATAACCGATAACGGTAAAATACCGTTACCGTGTTGTTTACCGCAATACCGAAACAATACGATTTTTCGATATTACGGTACGGTATTGGTAATGAAAAATCATTACCATTAAAAAATGGTACGATAAGGGTAACGGTAATATTTATCGTTTGCTCATCCCTGCTTTTTTTAGTTGAGAGAAGAAATTAGTCCTAATTCAATTTGGATAACTTTTTTTTGCTTCTCGGTAAAGAAAGACATTGGGTTGGCAACGAACAAATCGAGGGGGTGCTCCTAAATCTTTTATTTTTTGATAATTCTTTAAGATATTTTTTAATTATTCTATTAAGTTTTTTTAATATGTTTTGAATTTTTACCCACCTCTGTTCCCTAAATTGTTTTCTAAAGTTGTCATTGAAAACCAATGCCGTCGAAATTTTAAAGCAATTCAAGTGAGAATATTGAAATGAAAGTATTAATAAAACTAGATATTATATATAAAAAATAATGGCTTGATTTTTATTTACATAGAGTCATCATCTTGAAAAAAAAACGTGGTTTAAATTCTTTTGGTAGAAAATAGAAATAAGATTGCGCTTAAAAATATTTTTAAAAGTGGAGGTGAGGTTTATTTCAGTTGGGGAAGGGGTGCATACATTTGTTGGGCCCTAACTTGGGTCGAAGGAGACCAAGGCCGAAGCATGGGCCAAAACACTCTTCAAACCGCCTTTGGCTAGTAAACTCTATGGACCGTAGTCCGTAGCACCAAAACCATGGTCCACTGACTTTGAAGCACGGTTCACCCATGCTAGATGTCGACTCTGGGACCGTGGTCCCTATTTTTGGACTATGGTGCGGTGCACACCCGATGGCGAAATTGGCCCATCTGTTGATTGTGGCCCCGGATCGCTAATTAAAGCCATTATGTGGCAGTTGTTCTGTGTTTAATACCCTATCCCCACCTAGGGCTTCCTTGCCCACCAACCTAATTAGTCATATTTTTTGGGTCAATTTAAAACTCCATTAAGCACAATATGTTCAAACTATAATGTAAAAAGACCCCTTATAGACCACAATATTTACACCGCTCATACTAGAAGCACACAAAATATCAAATGGCGCAATGTATATTGGGTCGCAATGAAAACGGTCTCTTTATATAATTACAAGGGTAAGGCTGTGTACATCTGACCCCCAGACCCCAACTTAATTGAAAATATATTGGGTACGTTGTGGATTGTGTGGACACCAGCAGCACACAAGCACCGCAAACCAGCACACCTCATCTCATCGCACATTGGGTCTATATTGCTAGAATCCAGCAAGCGTAAATATATCCCTAGATATCGCACAAAATCAGAGGCCGAGAAACCCAAATCAACCCCAAAAAATAACTAAGAAGCCACCACCACATTCGCTCAACTCCTTCCAATATGGCAGCCACCTCAACTCCCGTTCCTCCAAAAATGTTCTCATTGCGCGTAAGCCAAAATATCCAAATTGTGCACTCCCAAACCGCCATCCACACCACCCTTCCAGCCTTACTTACAACCCATCCCATATGCGATTGAAGACAACATTCTCCCTCACGATGGCCAATATACCGAAAATTAAAACACTTATATAACGAGGAACATACCGTATAAGATACGTAGCAAGTAAGAAAGAGGTGAGAAATTTTTTCATCCTCTTGTCCACACAAACCTCAACTCTTCTCAACCAAGCAGCCACAGCAATGCAAATCCAGGAGTGTAGTAATCCCACCCTAAAGTAATTGTCACAAAAACATTAATACCTTAACAAGGATTGGGATCCCCCCAGATTTTCTGGCAAACCACATCCAAACGATATCCATTATCCTCATACTCCTGAATACGTTGTAGGGGGAGGACACATAAAATTTGCCATTAGTAGACTGTAGCCACACCCATCAATCAGTTGCCCCCCGGACTGGCAGAAAGCCAACAACTCACCCTCCAATAACTGTATGTCTGCAATATCACGTACTCGAGGATTCCTCTTCCACCCCCATACCCAACACCACTCCTCTTCCCAAACCCCCATATAAGCCACGATTTCATCTTCTTCTTTTTTTTCAGTTAACGATATAGGCAGGGATACTTATCTTTTAACTTAATTGTACCAAACCACAAATTGTACCAAAATCTTTTATACCCGTATTTAGCTTGTATCACTTCCAACCAAAATGAATTTTTTCAAGCTATGCCCTCCCCAGTAGTGCTCTATTTAATGTCTCAAGATTTTTCACCCCCAAACCTCGAATCTTTGCTTTACATACTCTGCCTCCATCCAACCCAACCCACCTTCCTTCGACCACCCTGGTTTTGTCCTTGTAAAAAAATGAATTTACCAAACTGGTTATCTTCTGAATAATAGCTCGAGACACCAAGTAAAGAGACAAATGATAAGTTGTGAGGTTGTAATAACTTATTTTAATAGCACTAGGCATCCGCCAATAGAGAGACAACGATTCTCCAAACAAGAGAGTCGCTTCTATACAACCTCGACCATAACATTCCAAGAGGATAATCTGCTATGTATTGCCCCCACATGTTATACGGGATATTTGAACGGACAATGACGAATTTTACAGTTCAACTTTGATGAAAATGTCGTCAATCTATCTTCAAACACGTTTATGACCATCAATTGAGTTTTGTTAAAATTAACGTGCAACCCTTAAACAAGCTCAAGCAAATGGAGGATCATCTTTACTGTGTGCATATTATCTATGGTGGCTTTCCCAAACACTACTGTGTCATCCGCCAACTGCAAACGAGTGACTTGAAAATTCATTCGCTCGACCTCGACCCCTCAAAATTTATCCAAATCCTCGCCATGTCGATCAACAAACTAAAGCCTTCTTCAACGATCAAAAACAAGAACGAAGACAAAGGATCTCCTTATCACAGCCCTTTATACATCGAAACACCCCTAACGAACTACCATTCAACAAAACCAAAGGTGATGCGGCCAAATACTTTCACCTATCCACAATTCCACTTCCTACCAAACCCCATCCTTTCCATCACATACATAGAAAAAAGTCCCAACGTGCAGAATCGTTAGCCTTTGACATAACCTTGTATGTCGCCTCGATCAGAGAGATAGGAAAAAAATCCTCTATCTTTGTCGGACATATTCAGCTTATGGGTCAATCTACCTTTCGGAATCCATAAAAGTATCCTTAACCGTTCCCCAATACTATTGCATAAACTTCAGATTAACTCCATCATATCCTGGGCTCCTAGTCCCATTGCACTGATGAACACAACGTGTTATTTACTCTTCGGTAAAGGTTGCACACATCGCCCTATTATCATCCACAGAAAGAACTGACCGTGGAGACAAATGAAAATGTAAAAGCTTTCTATCAGGAGCCTGATAAATGCTGCTGATAATGTCTCATATGTAGGAATTCCAGAATCTATACTACGTGTCATATTGCATATTTCATGCAAAAGCGTAAAATGTTTTTTGTGTAAACATGCAAAACAAAAAAATTCCAAAATTCCAAAATTCTTTTCCTATGGATCTTGCTAACTTACATAACTTAAGATTACAATGGGAAATTTTTTTATACCTCTTGTAGAATCACTATTCTTGAAAAGTCCACTCCACCTCTTCAATTGAGACTTATACACCTAAATGTATTATTAGTGTTATGTCCTAAAGCCAATTAACTTGGGCTTTTGTATTAAAACTTTAATGTTGTATATATGATTGTAATAACCTTTACTATTTGATTATTTACTTGCTTTATTTATAGCATTCCAAATAGTAAAGCCTAGTGTTGATAACTTAGAGTGTATTACAAAGAGATGTGATGATAAGACCATTCTAATTACGTTATCAATACTAAACATCCCTAACTATAGTATTAGTGAAATAAGGCATCACTAATATGGATAGGTTAGCATGTTCTAAGCCAATTGCTTTTGAAGGAAATAGTTGATCTCATCAACTATAGTATAGAGACACTTAAGCTAGAAATATGGATGCTTATAGTAGATAAGTACGTTGGATTGACCCGCATAGATACCATCATATTGCCGATGGTTGATACTCTAAAGAATAGTGGGTGTAAGTGATCCTTAGATTTGAGATCACCACCTAGAGATCTTGAATATGGAGGTAACTCTTTGATTCTATCCGGAGTTACACCATAAATGTGTAACAATGGGAAGTCTTGAGAGTAATTCGAAATACGGAAAGGTTGTGAATGATCAACAAATGATTTATTTGTTAGGAAACGTTATTCCTATGGCCACTTATAAGAAGTCATGGCAGCCTTAGCAATGAACGAGTTTAATTAAAAAAAAGTTTTTAATTAGTACTCAATGATCATGACTTTTGGTACAAGAAATCTTATGTATATTAATGAAGATGACAAATAAACTCAATATACAAGGTTAGATATATGAACAAGGTGAGAGGATATTAATTACACGAGAGCTAGTTCTTGAAAGGATAGTTTCCTTCCGTGACTATTCTCAATGCTTGGGGGTCATGATAGAGGTCGGCAAACGCACAGGGTACGACCCGTCGGTTTCCAAAAAATAGGCGGGCGAGGTTTGTCCCGTTTTGTAAATGGGGCAGGCGGATTTGGCCCGCTTTCAAAATGGGTCGGGCGGGTCTGACCCTGTTGGACCCTAAACTTTATCCATAAAATCGAAAAAAAAAACCCTAAACCTATTCCAAAATCAAACCTTGTAAACTGTAGTTGAAACTTGAAATCAAATTGTTTAAGAAGATGGAAGATCCGATTGCTGAATACTGAAGTGTCGCACTGTCGCTCATGATTCGTGGAGCTAGAGGTGGAACCGTGAGCGGTGGCCGGTGACTAGTGAGCCCGTGAGTCTGTCAGTTGAGATTTGAGAATACTGAATGACAGAATGAGAATTGACTCACTCAATTGAGAAACGATTTCTCATTTCTCGATCGGCAATACGATATAACGGGGAGGGGAGGGGCGGGCCTACCCATGGGTTTTAACAGAAAACCGGCATCGTCCCGTTACATAAACGGGCGGGCTCAAGCCCGCCCGTTTTTCTGTAAGGGCGCGCCGCTGCCCGTTTAATAAATGGGCAGGTTGGCCGTGACCCGTTTAAAATGGGCAAAATGGGCTGGGCCCGTTTGGCCCGACCCGTTTGCCCACCTCTAGGTCATGATATTTTACTAGAGGTCACTCATGATCTATGAATTTGAATTAGGGACTAATGAATTACAAGTGTGTAATTCATTAGTTATAATTTGATTATGTTAATTCAAGGTCCATTGCCAAATTATTGGAAACCTATAGGGTCACACACATTAACATCGAATTCTTAATGGGTCATTTTATAATTTAGGTCAAGTATAGGGGTCAAAATGAAGTTTATGAAACTTTAAAGACTTGTTTGTAATTATGGGGCCACAAATATAATAAACATAATTTTGTAGGATGTACATTATATACATCAAGACTCCATTAATTGGATTTGACTAATATATATATATATATATATAAATTAGTGGAAAATTCCTACAACTTGTATATATGTGATATATTATATAGTTATGACATGTTTTCCTACAATTAGATTACATGCAAAGGTCGCATGGCCAATGAAATTACATGCAATGGTGTAATAATATACAAATAGTTGTATATATTAGTTGCATGGTTTGATTCTATAAAACCTTGACACCTAAACATGAGTTGTCCAAAGATCAAGCACATGTATGGCTAGGATCAAATGTTGATCAACTCTCGGACATGTGTTTGCTTCTTAAACTCATGGAAACCTCTATAAATACCCTAATACATTAATATGTGGAGGATTGATGCATTGGCAAGTCTTAATATAAAAAACAAAGGGGTTCTCTCTCTACTTTGTCTCTCTACCCAAAAGCATAGAGAAATGGGTAAAAAAATCTACATTTTATGCAATTTTTTCCTTCATCTTCTTAGACTTCAAATGTGGAGCTAGCACTCCAAAAATACACATATAAGTTGTACAAAAGTTTGTATAAACTCTCAAGGGTTGTAGTGGTGTGGACTACTATAGAGGGTGAATATTTGTATACCTTGAAGAGGCGACTACTTTCAAAATCTTGAAGAATAAATCTACTCGAGGTAAAAAAAATGATTATTTCCCCCTTGATGTTTAAGTTGTGTAAATTAGCAGGATCCATTGAAAAAGAATTCTGGATATTTTTGTATGCATGTTTACACACAATATATTACGCTTCTGCACATAACATGCTCCATGACACATAAAATAGATTCCAAAATTCCTACATGTATAACTTATATGTGAGCACAAAGAGTGCTAGCTCTTGCAATTCAAGTCTTAGAAAAGGGAGAAGAAAACTTTTCAAGTTTTTATCCCAAAACTTTTTACAACTTTCGGTCAAGAGAGAAAATAAGGAGTAGTAGCTTCTCAAATTCTATTAAGACTTATGAAATGCATCAAAACTCCCACACACAGATTTGCTGGGGTATTTATAGAAGAGTCTATATGCCTTGGAGACAAACAAATGTCTAAACTTAGATAAACATTTGACACATGTCCAAACACATGTCCTGCAAGTATTGCATGTATCTCAATTGGTGAATAAGTACTACAATTATATTTATATATCCTATATAATTTTATGTAGTAATTTCCCACTATATATATCATTATATATATTAAAACCAACTAGTGGAAATGTGATGTATCTCATATACATCCCACAAACTTTTCTTTATTACATTTGTGACCCCATACTTACTTACAAGTGCTTGAAGTTTCACAAACTTCAAATAACAAAGCTTTCAGATTTTTTGGAAAAATCTCCGAACAATTAGGTAATTGCAAAATAGTCCCTCAATTGAATGATGTTAACGTGTGTGACTCTACATGTTCTCAATAACTTAGCAATTGACTTAGAATTAACATAATCAAATCGTGGTTAATGAATTAAACACTTTTAATTCATTATTCCATAATTCCAGTTCATAGACCATGAGTGACCTCTAACAATATATCATGGCCCCAAGCATTGAGAATAGTCATGGAATGAAACTATCCCTTCAAGAATTAGTTTCTCGTGTAATTAATATTTTTTCACCAATAACATATTCATAATCTCATATATTAAGGTTATTTATCATCCTCATTAATATACATAAGATTTATTGTATTTAAAGTCATTATCATTAAGTACTAATCAGAAACTCTTTCTAATTAAACTTATGCTTTGCAAAGGCTTCCATGATTTCTTAAAAGTGGTCATAGGGATATCTATTACTAACATTTTAGAATCGGTGAATCCTTTATTGAACACTCATAATCCTTCCGTAGTTCAAACCACTCCAAAAACTATCCATTGTTACCCATTTATGGTGTAACTCCGAATAGAATCAAATTGTGACATTCGTACTCAAGATATCAATGGTGACCTCAATGTTAAGGATCACTTACACCTACTATTCCTTAGAGTGATCTTTATACGGGTCATCCGATGTACTTGTCAACTGCAAGCATCCATGTTCTAACTTAAGTGTCACTATACTATAATTGATGAGATCAACTATTTCTTTAAGAAAGATTCGGCTTAGAGTATGCTAACATATCCGTATTAGTGATGTCTTGTCTCGCTAATACTATGGTTATGAATGTTTAGTGATGATAACTTAATTAGAGTGGTCTCACCATCATAACCTTTTTATGATACACTCTAAGTTATCAACACTAACCTTTACTAACTGGAATGCTATAAATAAAGCATATAAATAAACAATTAGTAAAAGTTGCTACAATCATATATACAAACATTAAAGAGTTGATACAAAATGCACTTAGGTGATTGGCCTTAGGGCACAACACTAACATCATCACTCCATCCTTGATACTTCTAAATCCTCCAGCCACCAGCCATCTATGTTCAAGCCCCGGAGCCCCAACCTACACCGACGGCTCTTCAAACATGCATGAATAAACATAGAATTTGAATCGCCTTCCTTAAACCATGAACACCGAGCTTTCTGAAATAGAATAGATTCACGATACTTCAACTTCTGCTGCAGCTTATCCAAATCTCTACATGATCACGACCTCCTTCGAGCAATGTAAAATCATCCTCAATATGGGTATTCACAATATTTAATTGCCTCTTTAGCGCCAAGATATCGGTAAACAGACTTCTACGAGTCATTTGATTCCACTCCCACTACTAATAAAAAATGCTTCAATCTTCAATGCCAAATAAAACCACGATGCTCGTGACCTCCACATTTGACCATTCCCTTTGAAAAAGTGCTTTGAAGGTAGGTTTAGTCAACCACACATCATTCGATTAGGTTTTGGTCCCCACTCTAATGATTCATCATACAACATTATCGGGGTGATGATCTGAAATTGATCTATCAATCGCAAATTGCTGACAATGTGGCCAAATCTGAAGCCATTCATCAGACAATAAAAATCTATTCAACTTGCTTGCATTTGTTCCTGGTTCATTTATCCATGTAAAGCGACAACGACCAAGCAGTAGATCCACCAACCCAATACTATTGATGAAAAAATCCAATTAAGTGTGCTCTATATATACGTGTATACACAATATGAGAATTATGAATGAGAATTATTCTTCATACCAAACCTATTTCTGCTTAATATGGTATCAGAGTAGGTTCCAATCCTATTTATTGGGTCTGGACAATAGCTCATCGCCTACCAAGATAATTCGTCCGGACGATGGACGTCGATGCAAAAAAAAAATCCCTAGCAGAGAACCCTCTAGTAGCTTCATCGGCGATGAGCCTCCATAAGACGATCTCTCCAACCAACTCACCCAACTTCTCAAACTAATGAACCCGTTGGAAAGGAACCCAAATGTCGTCGTCACCGTGAAACTTAATAACCACAATTATACTTTGTGGTCTAGATTAATGTGGGTGGCAATCGGGAGTCGAGGCAAATTGTATCACCTCACCAGAGTTCCACCGGCTCTGGCTACCAACGATCTGTTGTACCCCCGATGGAAGCAAACTTACCTCAATGTGATTTCTTACATTCTCCAAGCTATTGAACACAATTTGGTCGACAATTTCGTTGAATATCCATCGTCCAAAGCACTCTGGGATGGCCTGTCCCTCACATACAGTGGCGGAAGCAATTTGCTTCATATTTTTGACCTCTTAGTGAGGGCGGCTCACCAACACCAAGGCCTGGACACCCTTGAACAATTATACAGCAATCTCCAACGAATCTGTAGAGAAAGTGATCGACACCAACCCAAGTCGATGAAATGTGTGGTGGATATAACGACATTCAATCGGATCTGACAAGAAACAAGGTTGTTTCAATTTCTTGCTGGCATCTCCGAGAATTTTAATGCCGTCAAAAGGGATCTCCTCAAGGAAGATCCCCTTCCCACAGTCGCGGTAGCATATTCCATCGTCCGCAGTGAGGTTGCCCGTTGTACCATCTTGATCCCGACAAAGAACGGCATTAACCATTCCACCTAGGGAGTCGGAAGTGGACTTGTTGTCAGGTCTCGATCAGAATCAGCGAAGAACCCTGCAAAATCATCATCCCACGCCGGTGGTGGGGACAAATCCAAACTGTGGTACCCAGACTGTAAGAAAGCAGGACATTCTCTTGGCGAATGTTTCAAACGAATCGGTTACCAAGAGTGGTTCCTGATGTAAAGAAATGTAGCACAATGGGGGGCGCAGCCACTGCCGCAATATGGAGGAACTTCTCAGCCACCAATACCCACCACAGCGACCATGACCATTGCGACACTGGATTCGGTGTGATAGCGAAAGCGGTTGTACAAGAAGAGAACGAACATGCAATACAATTGAGGACGATAGGTAATGGATTTAATACCAAACCCTTGCACCCACCGTAGCGACCGCGGCCATGGCGGCACTAGATTCAGTGCGATAGCGAAAGGTGCTACGCAGGAAGAGAACGAACAGGCGATACAATTGGGGACGATAAGTAATGGATTTAAGAGCAAGTCCTTGTTGACAAGTCCATGGGCTTCTGCATTATTGTCGTTTTATCCTCGTAATTTTTTAAATATTGCGGGATTTCGACCAATTCGTTTGACAAACTAAGCTTCTGGATATTTCATTGTAACGACGACACTTTACCTTGACAAACAAACAATACACATCAGCCAACCGACTTGACAAATTCCTCTTCTCACCTGAATGAATACTCAAATGGCCAAATCTCCATCTAACAACACAGGAATGAATGACTTCGGATCATGCTTGAACAGGAGATAGCAGACTAGGGCCCGACCTGTTCCATTCCCTTAACTACTAGAATCAAATAAAAGAATTTGTAACTTTCGTAGAGAACACATGGGACAACTGTACAGTGGTCAAATGGAGTGGATATGTTGTACATGAAAAATATAAAACTCAGGCGTCGTCATTACGGGGCTAGAATAAAAAATGCATTTGGTCATGTAGGAAGGGGAATTGAGCTAAAGCAACAATCAATAGCATCACGAGAACAAGAGCTACAACAACAACTAGAAGAAAAGAATGAACCCCACATATTAATGCAAAGACAAGACCGGATCCTGTATCAAAAAACTAGAACGTTGTTGCTAAAAAATGATGAAGGAAGCATGGAATTCTACCATTCAATAATCAGAAAGCACAGACAAAGAAATGAAATGCGAGGCTTCAACATTAATGGACGATGGACTGAAGAGGTATTTGAGGTCAAGAAGGGAATAAAAGAACATTTCGAGATCCATTTTTCAACAAATTTCTATGATCGGTTCAAATTCACCTCTCCATCATTGAATTGCCTCAATGAAAACGACAACAGGCGTCTGACCCTTCCTTTCACTGAAGAGGAAATCAGGAAGATAGTTTGTTCTTGTACACCAAGTAAAAGTTCGGGCCATGACGTGTTAAACTTTTATTTCATCAAGTGTCATTGGGAAACATTAAAGTAAGACACAATAATCTTTGTCCAGCAATTCCATGAAAACAGTTAGCTAATCATAGGCATAAATTTTCACGCACATTATGCTAACACCAAAAATATCAAATCCAGAGATAATCGAGCATTATTGACAAATATCCCTAGTTGGATGCGCCTGCAAGATATTAACAAAATTACTAACCGTTAGAATGAGTTCAGTTATGGGAAAAATAATCTCCCCAAACCATGTGACTTTCATTAAAGGTTGACAGATTATGGACGGGGTGGTAATAGCAAATGAAATTGTGGACGAATAAAAAAAACAAGAGGAATACTCCTAAAATTAACTTCAAAAAGGCTTTTGATTTCAGTCGATTGGGGTTTCCTCTTCATGATGATAGAGAAATTTGGATTCTGCGAGAAATGGCAAAGGTGGATGATAGAGTGCGTAACAACTACCACATGATATTACTTGTTAATGGAAGCCCCTCAGGGGAGTTCGCCTTTGATAGGGGACTCCAGAAGGGCGACCCCTTGTCGTCGTTCCTCTTCCTCATCGCCATAGAAGGACTTCATCTGATGATTGAGCAAGCACCGACACTAAGTAGATGGCGCCTCTATACATTGCAAGCAAAAACTACTTATGACGCATCAACAATACATAGATGATACTCTCCTCTTTGTCCATGGAACGACAAAAAATGTAAAAATTATGATTGGCATCTTGATGCTCTTTGAGATGACGTCAGGTCTCAAAGTAAACTTCTCAAAACGAGCATCATGGGAGTAAATATCCCAAGCCCAAAGTTGCAAATCTATGCAAGTTACTTGAACTACCTTATAGCCAAATTTCCACAAAATTTATCTGAGCCTACCCTTGGGTGCAAACTCGGGGAGAGCAACCACATGGAATACAGTTATAGAGAAATTTCAAAGGAGAATAAAGAGATGGAAAAACTTTTATCTAGCATTTGGGGTAGAATCACCTTAATCAAATCAACCTTCACGGGGATGGCGACATATTTCCTAACCACATTCAAAATGCCAAAAGAACTTATTTCAACTATAAGAAGGATACAATCAAAATTCCTGTGGGGAGGAACAAACCAGCAGGTCAAACCGATTCACTGGGTAAAATGGGACCTCATCTAGCTTTGCTTGGTAAATGGCTTTGGAAAATAATAACAGAACCGGATGGTCTACTTGGCAGGACCATCCAATTCATCTATCTATATACATAAGGACTCAATAGAGACTCGACTACAATCATTGCTACTAGGAGATAGTTCAAATGGTGGAAAGACTTGTGTAAATTCATATGTTTGGCATACTAGTTCAGCAGCAATATGCATCGATGCATAGGCAGTGGGGAAGATACGCTTTTCTAAAAGTCAATGTGGACGGATCTGGGATACCTGGAGGATGTCTTCTTATGCCTGTTTTTAGTTGCTACTGACAAAAATAGCACAATCGCAGCAAAAGTGTGCCCAGAGAGCGAACACCTAATCTAGTTATGGCATTGGCGCAACCCTTTATTTGATTATAAATTATTTTTAATCCCAATTTAAGAATCTTTCATTGCATGTACTATCATACGACCAGAAGAAAAGGCATGGAGGTGACAAGGACATGTCTAATCAATAAAAACTGTTAATATTATACTAAAAAAGTTTATGAGCTTTTATTTGCAAGGAAATGAACATTGTCCAACAGTTGGGGTAAAATCTCACCAAAGTGCATACAAACATTCATTTGGAGACTAATCCTGGGAAGAATTGCTACGTTCGACAAACTGTATGCACGAGGTATAAACATAGCACAATTACCGACCCTCGGAGACGCATTCTACAATGCAAACCAAGAGTCCCTCACCCACATATTCTTTGAATGTGTCCAAATACATAAACTATGACAAGAGCTCTACAAATGGCTTGCGTATTACAATGTGGGGAGTAACAATCCACTACAATACTACCTCATGCACTTGGGATTGCTCAAGTCGAAGAAATGAGGAAAAGTTCGGAAATCAATCTAGCACAGCCTAGTTTAGGGAATATGGAAAGCGCGCAATAATTTGGTCTTCAATGGCATTCCCACATACTGTGAATCTATTCTGGAGAAAATAAAGATATCCACCTAGATTTAGTCTACTGCCTATAATGACATAGACGAAGGACTTTCATTAGAGAATTGGCTACGATACTCTCGATTATGTATAAATTTTAGATAGGTACTCGGAGATTATAAATATTTTTTATGGCAAAATCCCAATACAATAATTAAATTTTAAGAATTAAAAAAAAACAATAAAATTACGACAATGGAGTATTTTTTTCTCTATTCGAGATAGTCTCCAAGCAATCAAGTGGGTTCCATAACAGAATTTCAAGCGCCTAAGGTTAGGCTTGGGCGGTTTGGTTGGACCGGCTCGAACCGCCCAGGCCTGCCGGTTTGCGGTCCAGGGTACCAAACCGGCTGGCCAGGGTACCGAACCGGATGGGACCAGTTCGACTGGCCCGGCGGTCCGCAGTTGGACCGCAAGTTCGGTTATTCGGTCCATTCTGGCCGGTTCCGACCCGACTAAACCTCTGTTTTTAAACTTCATGTGTTGCGGGTATTTTATTAATATTTTTTTTATTTAATTTTTATTTTTTTTGTAATTTTTTTAAAAGTTTTTTTGTTATATAAAATTATAAATTATAATTATATATATAAGTTTATAAGTTATATAAAATTTATTTATTATATAAAGTTTATAAGTGTATAGATTATATAAAGTTTATAAGTTATTTAAAGTTTATAGGTTATATAAAGTTATAAGTTTATAAGTTATACAAAGTTCATAAGTTATATATATAATTTATAAAGGGTTAGGGTTAGGGTTAGGGTTAGGGCTTGAACTTAATTATAAATGTGTTAACATTTATAATTATGTTTCTTATGTATCATTTATGTATATATACATAAATGAATCAAAGCCCACATAGTTCTCTTATCTCACTTACATGTTGTATCACAAGTCAGTTGGAATTGTGGTGCTTGTCATATCAGTTTCTCATGTGTCAAATGGGTCTTCTTCTTCGTCCTGTTCATGTTCTTAGGCTCTAATTTAGGCAGCTATCTAATCATTCAAATACGTTTGATATTCCAAGTTAATCATATGCAATGATGCACGGTGGTTGTATAGAATGTACCTTTCCTTGTTTAAGGCTTGTTCTATAGCAACTGTTAAAACCGAACATTAAAACTACCTTTGCCACAACCGATAACATCAAAAATTCTCATGTTTTGCTCCTCTACCAATCAAAAGTATCGAAATCCAAGTCGAACAAATCATCCTCTTCACCTTTTTGGGCAATCTAAAAAATAGTCGTTAGATAAATATCATGTGTCCACATATGTGGAAATTGATAAAGACCTAGGTCTTTTTTTATATTTTTTTCATTGTATTTCTCATTTTTTTTAGTATTGCTCCACTAGAAGCACTACTAGAACCAATACCACGAGTTTGAACAGTAATATCTAAACGTGTTTAATATTTTTACATATAATTCATCTAACAAACAAGTTATTTCTTCAATTATAGTCCTATAGTTGACAAAGGGTCTATCATCCCCAGCGACAAATCTATTATAATAATCTTCTAATGATTTATTCTAACCTTTTAATTTTATTCAGGGGTTTAAAACGGTGGTAAAAAAGATAAAGTAGTGGTATATTTAAAAGATATTTACACCATTTTTCACTAATAGTTTCTACACAATTTGTTAAATTGGATTTTTCATTAAAGGCTGTAATATAATAGCTCTTACATTAACACAAACGGGAACAATAAGGAGGAAAGTGTGTTTATATACGTGTGATAATAGTTTAGTATGATCATTAAAATATTTTAAAAATTCTAAAAGTTTTTCACACTCAGTCCAATGGCTTTAAAGTAAATATATATTTTGGTATCTATTACTCATAAAACTACACAATAAATCTTTATAAGGCACAACTTGTTATAGTAAATTATATGTGTAAGTTCCAACGGGTTGACACATCTAGAAAATTTTTTATGGGCTTAACATTACTATATTTACAAAATTTAAACCAATATTTCATTACTCTAGGTTTAGTAACAAAATTTTTTATTGTATGTTTAATAGGGTGTATACCTAAATCTATACATTTAAGAGCATCTTGTACATATAAATTAATAATATGAAAAATATATCGAATATGAAAAAAATGACTACCAAAAAAAAAAATCATATAATGTCTTTAGATCATCTATACATGCATAATTGTTAGAGGCTTTATCAAAAGAAACGCTATATACACGATGTTGTAGATTATATTCTTCCAAAATCAACATAATCTATAGTACTTATATTTTGTGCAATGTGTGCATTATCAAACATCCTATAAGCTAGTATTCATTTTTGTATTTTCCAATAACTATCTATCCAATGACAAGTAATTCTCATATAGCTATGATTTTGCCAATGATCGAACCATATATCACTACATATAGAAGCCTTATAATCCACAGATGAAAAAAACTTTATATAAATACATAAATTAATATTTTTTTTTAAAAATATTTTGCAATATCGTGTGTGATTTACGTGAAACTCTAGTAAATGCGGGCTTTAGACATGTACACACAAAATTTTCCGAATTTAAACTTTCAGCAAATTTAAAGGGAAAGCCTTCCGAACAAGTTGAATTTATTAAGCCTTTCCTATTTCTATTTTGATTAAACGAAATAAATTACTAGTAAAAGACATACATGCATCTCCAGCTCCAGTTCAGTTCCAATTTCAGCTCCACTGGCGATAGACCCCCAACTACTTGAATTTAGGTTTGTATAGGATCAAGTCCAATAGATGCCGGGAGCTTACCTATTATATGTCTCGCGAATGTCCCATAACCCCCATTTTAAGAAAAAAATACATGAATTAAATTTTGAATTTAAAAAAAATCAAAATTTAAAATTTAAAATTAAAAAAAACTTATAATTTAAAATTTTGAAATTTTAAAAAAAAATCGTACATGTTTAAAGTGGAATTTCTTTTAACATAACACGACACTTCAACCAAAAAAGTTGGGGCCTTTTCCGAATTTTGTATAAAAATTTCATAAAAATCTCGGAGGTGTTGATTTTCTCCACGCCCCGCTCTTGAGTTTGAGACACAGGAGGGTGAAGGTGGAGAATACTACCACTACCACGAGAATAAGATGATGTTACCTCCTATGAACCAAATATCGGTAGTGGTGTGGCGAATCTCCCAACTCAAAATTAAGATCTTGCAAAATACTAAAATCAATATTATTGTCAAAATAAACGGATGAAAGAATATTTCTCCTCTACAACATTATTGCGGTAGAAAAATAAAACAGAATTCAAAAATTGCTAATGAAAATGCACAAGAATAAAAGATTTAAAGAGAGCTAATAGTTGAGAATACATAAATAAAAAATAAAAAAAATTAGGAATAAGTGTAAATAAAATGAAGGGTGAGAGGGGCATTTGTTAGGTGAAGAAATTTTGAAAAAAATCAAAAAAAATTGTCAGTTGACCCGCGGGGTTGGTGGTCAAAAAAAATATTTAATATTTTCTTTTATCTAGTCCGAACGGCGGTTGGACTATAGGTTTGGTCTGAACGACTTTATTTTGCATTTTTTTTAAAATTTTTTTACAAAAATTCGACAAGAACCAACAGTCGAACGGTCTGGGTGGGATTGGGAAGGCCAAACAGCCAGTATCGGTCCACTAAAAAAATGGACCGAGACCGACCGTCATAAACCGCGGACCGCCATACCGGTGTTCTTGGCGACCGGTGAGCTGGTCCCAGTCCGGGCCATGGGCCACTTTGCCCAGCACTACCTAAGGCTACACTTGCTTTCATAAATGACCGTTTGACGCTTTGTAGATGAGAAGATAGCAGAGGTCACTTGTCATTACCTAAATTGCTTTGGAAAAAGTTGTAATGTAATCTACAACAAACCATTATTTGGTCCAAAAACTGCATAAGAAAAAGTTGTGATTCAAAGCTAATCAATGCGGGTCGTTTACTAAACTTGTTGTTTTGTTCCACATTAGTTACACGATCAACTGCAATTTAATATATAATAAATTTTGAAGTTATAATTAATAATTTTGATGCTAAGTGTTTTATTAAAATAACTGTGCATTTACCTCATAAGTTATAAGTTGTGTTGTGGCATAGCCACTGAGAGCCACTTCTCACCAAGTCTGACCATTACTAAAATTGGACCATTGAGCCAATGAGCAGTGGCCCACTTATAAGCGGGTTTAGGCTTGTACGAGCCTTTACATTAATCTTGTGAGCCTTTCTTTCTCACACCCCTCCATTTTCTGTACTGGTTCAGGATCCTCATCCTCGAGTACATCACCAGAGGAAGAACAGAAATGGATCAAAATGAAGAATTTGCCGTAGCTCAGTTGCGGCAATCAGTTCAAGAGTTTGGTGGTAGCACCGAAGTAATTTTTTCTTACTACCTTTCTCTATTATTTATTGCGTACGTTTATTTTGTGATTATGGGAAAGTTCAGTTCTTGAATTCAAATTTCAAACCAGTAAGGTTCTATTTCTTTTACCCTTTTTCTTTCCTTTAAGAAAAATCCTACCATATTTGTTTGACAGGGCTTTGGGGATCCTACTCTGATGAGATTCTTGATTGCAAGATCAATGGATACTGGGAAAGCTGCAAAGATGTTTGTCCAGTGGCAAAAATGGAGGGCGACCTTTGTGCCTCATGACCGCATCCTTGAATCTGAAATTGAAGATGAGTTGAGTTCCAATAAACTTTTTTTGCAGGGTCTAACAACACAAGGTCATCCACTCGTCATAGTTAAAGCCAACAGGCATTCCCCTGCCAAAGATCAACTTCAGTTGAAGAGTGAGTATAAAATGTTAATTTGTTTTCTTCTATTTTACCATTTGTTTTTTCTTCCTCTGACCAAGTCCCTGTCGTTGGCTTTTGTTGTTCTGCCGGTGTGCCCCCACAAAGGTTCATTATAAACTGATTTTCATAACATGAGTATTCTGAATTGTATGAGAAGTTTGGTAGGCCATAAGATAATGAGCCGAATTTTGTTTAGGCATGGGCAATATCCACCAACCGATCTACTAAAATGAGCCGTAATTTACTTTTGGCTAATGTACCTACCGTAACTATAGGCTTTATTCATGAAATGCGGAAAAGATGATTATTAGTTTGAAGGGCCAAAGTTTATGATTTCTCTCAACTGAATCCATTCTGCTACAATGCTGTTCATGTTTATATTCCAGATTGTGGATCTAAATCCTAGTTTGGTTAGAACGTACCTAATAAATACGATAACAGATTCGTACATTTTGCGGAAGCGTTTAGAACCGTGGTTTTTCAATTGATTATATTACGAACTGAAATCGAGAGTCCCCGTATAATTTACGTACTCCAATATAGGAGCATGTCACTATTCATTTGACACTATTTTTCACTATTTATTTGACGAATGAATAATTTTAATAAACGTTTTCTTCAACTAACATTGATAGAATCCAACTTCTGCTTAGCAGATAGTTTGGCCATTAGTTAAGGTTATTGCACACTTGGACTCAGGTTATTCCGTTAA
>JAOWBN010219306.1:0-13328 GCA_028565015.1 Pinguicula moranensis | reverse complement strand
CTCAAATGTCGCCACATTGTATCCAGGCAGTGAATCATACCATTCTCGAGCCTTGTCTCTCAAAGAGAAAGAGAATAAGGCTCTCTTGATCTGACCATGAGGGACTTCCCGTGGTCTGTGAGTGCTTGTGAGCTCGATGAAGGCATTGAGGTGTGAATTTGGGTCCTCATCCTCTCTACCATAGAACAAACTTCCTCCATTCACCAATTGAATGTAGTTTGCTGGAATGCTGAAATTGTTCACAACGTAAGCAAAGTCATTGGGGGTGATTAGCCCCAAATTGGCATATGTCTCCAAATCTTTCCCTAGGAGGAGCATTGTTCTGATTATTCTGATTGTTCTCCCCGTTGTTCCATCCTTCACCTTCATTAATTAGAACCTCATGGAGATTAACTGGTGCAGACATGTCTTCTTGATTAGACTCAAAGAGTGGGTTGTTTATGATGACTGGGTTGCTGCTCAATGGAAATTTATGAAGTTGTGAACCTCTCGGCCCTTTTGTACCCCACTGAAGATCAAATGGCAATTGTGGGGACCCCTGGATTGAGTGTGTACCATACACTGTAGGTAAGGTTACATTCAACTGTGAGTCTAAGATGCCTAAACCGATTCAGCAATCACCCAAGTAGTCGGTGGAGTTATAATGGTCTCACTTAAATACCAACTTCATAGACAGTACTCGCTATTCTATGTGAGGGCCTAGATGTCTAGTGGGGTCACAATGGTCCCATTTGAGTATCAGCCCTAGACAGCCACTCACGAGTATGGTTGTTGCGGACCTTTTGACGTTCAGAGAATGCGCCTTAACTACGTGTAAAGTAAACAACAAAACAGGGGATCAAATATTGGAAAAATAGGGCCTAGAGAATGAGACTGTTGTTTGAATTTAGGTCCCTAGGAAAAAAATTAAAACCTATAAAAATAAAATAAAATTGGTTAGAAAAAATAAAAAAATGAAAAGAAAAGAAAATAACTAAGAAAAATAAAAGACAATTATACTAAATGTCCATATGCCTCCCCAGCAACGGTGTCAAAAACTTGATACGAATCTTAAGATATATAATCAAAGCACAAATAATCACAAAACAAGCTAAAATATCCTAAAATCACTATAAATCGCAAGAGAACGACGTCAATTATAGCAATAAAAGGGTCAAACCACAGGAAGGCAAATTAGACTCTTAGCACACAGACTCATTAACCCTAACAACAAGAAGAAAATTGAGATGTATAGTGATCAAATAAAAAATAAAAAATCATAACATTAAATGTAGAAATAAAGTGAACTACGAGAAAAAAGAAAAAAAACACGAGTTTTGTGGAGATTTAATGAGAAAAAATTACTCCGAATATGTTTTGGGTGGCTAAAACACACAATATCAAATTTAAGTGCCTAGTTTGATTTTATGGTAATAGGAATGTGTTAATTTTTTTGCTCTAACACACTGAACATGTAATTAGAATTGTAAATCTATAACATGATGAACACATAGCATATAAATTTATCCTCGTTATACTAAAATTCTAACAAGATGTGTTATAAATTTTAATATAACTTCTAAGCACATAAACACCATAATCCACCCCTAAGAACTCCTTTTTTTAAAGAAAGATTCAAGAGTTCCTAAACTAAGTGTTCTCCCGATTTTGTAGCTAAATAGGCAATCAGTCTTGGGCTTGAACAATCATTTTTTGACGCGTACAAAACTTGCAAGTTGAAAATCAAAACATTAGTGTAGAATATGTAGCAAAAAATCAAAACTGTAAAGATCATAAAATTCGAACAATATGTAATACAACCACTCTACTGCACATTAGGAGTAAATAAATTCTTAGCCTTGCATCGTCGATGAGTGCGCCATGAGAATTTTGAAAGAGGACGTCATCTTTGGATCAAGAGAAGTGAAGAAAGAATTTATTATGAATTTTTCATCAAAAAAAATAAAAAACCGTATGAATTTCCCAACAAGAAGAACTCAACCAAAACAAGAGAGGGGAGGCTAAAATTCGACTACCACTCCAACTCCCCTTTCCACTATGTACATTGGCCTCTATTTATAGAATTCCTCCAAAACTAAGTGGTAAAGATAAGGATTTCAACACATTTAGAAGATAAAGTCTAAATAATAATTAAAATCATAAATTTTAGGCTTTTGATGTCAATTTTCAACTTCCTTCTCAAGTCTTTGGATATGTGAGCCTAAAAATGCTATCTTTGATCAGATTATCAAGTTGGCTCATGTTTATCTAGATCAAATTCGAAATATTTGATTTTTGGCATTTGCTAATGCATTGAACTTGGACAATTTTTTATTACCGACTTCAGTATATTATTTATCCTCTTTTTGTGCCAAATACAAGCAGACTTCTTCTACAAAGATTTGATATGTCGTTTGGGCTTTCCATTGGTATATAGCACGTCACAATTTGATCTTTGGATATTGACTTATGGCCCAACAACCTAGATTGCGCAGAACAGAATAGTTACTGGATAGTTTTGCTAAGTGAAGTTCAAGCTCGATTATGTACACTTTAAAGTCCAAATCTGGAAAAGTGTTCTTCATGAAAGTTGTATTCCTTTTTCCAAGCTTTTCATGCGTGTCTTGTACGTCCATATCAGACACTTCTAGATCAAGTTCTGAGTTTTTTTGAAGTTGGACGTCAACACTGAAAATTCTGCTTGTGCCTTACTAAAAAATCGTCAATCTCATCCAATGATCTTTACCTGCACATAGAACACTATCAAAACATTAATCATGCCATAAAAATATTAGATCCTACATAAATAAGTGTAAATCACACAAAACCATCATGAAATCGTCTAAGTAAAGATATATGATTTGATTCACATCAGTGGCCAAACGGTACTCGAATCCCAACCAACCGAATTCCCGATTACCCAAAATATGTCAGATAATCGAAAATCGGGATGAGTTTGGGTTTAGGGTAATAGGGAAAATGGAAAATTGGATAATCAGGAAAGATTTTTTTTAGTTTTACGTTATAATTTTTTGAGTATTTTGGGTATTTTCCAAACTCGTACCGTTCCAATACCCAAATTTCTAATTTTTTTTTTGGAATTTGAGTTTTTGGGACGGTACCAGGATCGTGAATACGATCTCGTTTCTTATCGGGGCAGGAACAGGTATTGGCAATACCCATCCCAAAAACCCATTTGGCCAGCCCTAAAGAAAAGTATTTTGAAGCTCTATGGATGGCGGATGATAATGAAACATTACAAATATTAGCAATATTGAAACCCTAATGTCATATTAGGACTGGTGAAGCACATTGCAGGCATGATCATTTTGAAATCGACAAATTGCACAACATTATGATGTATGGCCCTTACACTATGTGATGAATAGTAATTCCCCACAACTACTACCTGCACAACTACACATCACAACTGATAAACAAAAAAATATTGAAGAAAACAACTGAACCAAATTTGAATTGCAATACATACTTGAACCCAAAGCCTGCAATTGTGAATGAACCAAAACAACATCTTGCAACACAAACTGATAAACATTAAAATATTCAAGATTATCAACGTTCTCCTAGTCAACATCAAAGAAAAAAATATTAAGGTTACCATCCCTATATGTTCCTGATTGTCCAAAAACACAAGTTTTGAATGTTAATTAAGTTGCCTTCAAGAAACAACCGAATAAATTATGTGCGGCCTTCTCCATCCATATGGTTCCAGTAATAGTATGATCCTTCATTCTTAAGCTGGTGATCAACAAGGCGGATCCTCTTGGCGATATTCAGCTCTTCGTGTCCTTCCAGATGCTTAAGCAGCCAGACAGTTTTCTCCATTTTAAACTCACCATCCAAAACATGCGCTTGTTTGGAGAAGAGTCTTTACGCTCTAGTGCATACTGTATCCACATTGGAGAGGGTGTCATATGCTTTAGAGGCTAAGCTGGGCTGACTATCCGCCTTCGATCTCCTACACCTCCCGCGGCTTACGCTAGAAGAACCATCCACACCAAACTGTGATTTATCAGTAACATGAGTGCCCTTTGGCTCTAATTCTTGAATGTCTTCTTCGCCAAATTCGTCAATGATTTCTTGCCACTCTACTGGTATCACGAGAGGTTCCTTCTCCACCACTAGATGGTCCCTTGCACCTGACCCCGTGCATGGTACTGGTCAAATAGCTCACACCACAACTCGTAGTAAGGGAAGGACTTCCCTCTTAGTGCTAGATATTTGTTGTTCACCTGTACAAAAGAAAAACAGAGACTGCAGCTTAAGCAAGACCATAGCCACTTTGATTTATAATTAGCATACAATTTAGGAAAGACACATTACCTATGCAAGCTCGCCCCACATATCCTCAGAGTCCACGATGATGGTGTGTGTCCCTTGTTCAATAGTCATTCCACTCATCTTTGAGAATTCATTGAGTAAACGGTATTGCAAGCTTGCCCCACATATCCTCAGAGTTCACGATGTTGTGCAGCTTGTTCTCAATGTTCTTGGCTGTGACTGCATTTCCTTCCACCAACAACCTCACCTTAGCAGTAGCCTTTTGGTGATTACCTCGCTTTCAGCCCTGCCTGACCTTCCATCCTTCAAGCGCTAACTCATTCAAGGCACTAAGCAAGGCCTTTTCTTTGTCTGGAGTAAGATACACCTTCTTGTTGTTGATTGGCTCAAGTGAAGGTTCAGCCCAGTTGCCTCAGTCGTGTTTCATGGACGTTTGTAAGGGGCTGTAAGGCTAGATCGAGTCCTGGGAGTTGGTTGAGATAGCTCATCAAACTGCTCAGAGGTCACATCTTCCTGCTCATCACATTTGCTCGATGCATCCATACTTTTTCCCCTACATAGACGCAACATGTAAATCTAACAAAGTGTCTACAGTTAAATAACAATAAATGGAAAAATTTACAAACAATTTAATAAAGTCACAACTAATAGAAACCAAGTAATTGAAGTTACAATAGCGTGTTAAAGTCACAACATGATGGCCAACAATGAATGGACAAAGTCACAACATCACGAAAGTTGATCTTTAACATAAGAATTCAAGTCCATCAACTAGCTTTGGCTGAATGGTAGATCTGTCAGAGCTCATTAGCTAAATTCTCCCTGAATTCATCCCATCTTAGAGACGAATTCACGGACTGAATATGATCCTCTATCTCATCCGTAGCAAGATTAGGCTCTTCAAGTCCATACAGAGGTTGTGCAGCAGTATCTAATAAAGGATCCAGAGTTGTTACATTGATGATAAAATTGTGAAGCAACTCACAGGCTAGAATGATATCACATTGTATGCTAATGTAATAGTATGTTGGGCTCCTTAGCACAGCGAGGTACTTCTTCAGAATACCGAAGGCACTCTCTATAACATTTTGGGTTGCAACGTCGCAAATTGAAGAGTTCTTTATAATTTTGTGGTCTACGATTTGCACCACACCATTCTTGAAGATGATACCTCGTCTGCCTGTACGGAGTTAGGAAACCCTGACCAATTTGTGTATCCACTGTCGCACAGGTAATAAGTTCCTGCAGGGGGATACAAGCCAAAATGGTAATTACATGAAAAGACCATCAGTGTTCAATTTTTCAGATTTTACTAACAATTTGGGACGCTCAATCCATTATTATGAGTGACTGCGTCAGATAACACGTGGCCATCTGCAGCTGAACCCTCCCAGCCAACCAGCATGTAGATGAAATGCCCTTGAGTGTCACAAACTCCAAGGACATTTGTTGCCAAATGACCTTTCCTTGTCCAGTACCTTGGTTGATCTTCTACTTGAATGTGAAGCGGGATATATGTATTGTCTAATGCGCCTACGCATCTCTAATTGCAGGATGAATATTGTGATAGTGGAACAATAAATTATCACTAAAGAAACATAGTACAATTACCTGGAAAAAAAATAAAAAGCTAACACAGTTTTGAATCATATCAAATCACATATAAGAGAAGACTTGCTCATTTTCATACACCATTATATCCAAAAAAAATAAAATAAAAGGCTAACACAAGTTACCAACTGCATAAATGTAGAATAGTTGCAGATACAAATATAGATACAGATACAAACACTACATAGGCAATTCGATGCAATCAAAACAAGAAAAGTTTAAATCGTTAATACAGTAACCCTATGCAATGCAAAAATCGAAAAATATGGACAATTACATAAGTAAAAACGAATATAAAATCCAAACAGGGCAAGTAATGGTAAATACGAATGCAAAATCGAAGAACATAAATAGTAAATACGAATGTAAAGGGAAAGAATAAGGTTTACTAAAAATGAAGAATATAGACAACCAGTCGGAGGGCTGTCGCTAGAAAGGAGAGGTTGCTGAGGACGGAGATGGCCTTCTCGTAGTGAAGATTTCTATCGCGAAGGAAGAGTCTATGAAGAATGATTTGGGAATTTTGTGGATTAGGGTTATGACAGTGGTATTTATACTTGGTAATGCAGTAATAATTTTGAATAGTAAGGGCAAAAAGGTAAATTCATAATGTGGGTTAAATACAAGATAACGAAAACCCTACAAATTATCGAAATTAAAATGTGGGAGTTGTCACTCGATTATCCTTGCCTGAACCATTATCCATCGGGCAAGGGATAACGTCTGCACGTGTACCAAACAAATTATAAAGACGGATAACCCTCAATTATCACACTTTATCCAACTTATGACAGGCTACCAAACCCGCCCTTATGGCCCATGGAACATGGTATGGTATCCATTTATAATAATAGAGCGGTACAAAATTGAAAATGGATCGGCATGAAAATCATTAGATTTGAATCAAAATTGATAGTTCATATCAAATCATAACCCAAATCGACTATTTACCATGAAAAATAGTCGACATGAACAAAGCTACTGTCATCTATTGGCTGAAGATCTGTTAATAAATTATAATAATTAATACTTTATATTGGTAATTGTTTCGAAATAAAAAATCTTTAAAAAACAAAGGGTTCTTTTGTAGACTGGTAAGTCGGTAATTTCGCGAGTTAACCACACACACATGCTATTTAATACACACCTTCACATAATCCTTGACCCGATTAGGTTATCATGCGACCCGAGATAACTCAATGTTAATCCCGAAAAGTTATCACCCCAAATGATTTGCGTTATGACTGCTTTGTCTGGTGTCCTAATTAACAGGGATTTACGATCTTTGCCATGGCAAATATACATCATTCACCACACCAAATTATCTTCACCTTCCATCAGTCGCGCAACCCTCCTCCCAAATCTACCCGTCCCAGTTAGTTTTCCAGCGAAGCACCAGCTTTCAGCCAAGACCATGGGTAAGTTTCCGTCCATCAATTTCAGCGAATGGATTCTGTTCCAATTCGTCGAGTTTATACTATTCATTCTTTCAGGTGAAGCGACTTCGATGAACTATTCATTAAGTTTATACCATAATCTTTGGCTGAGAATTGGGATGACTGGAGAGAATTGGAATGATTGGAGAGAAGATGACAACGCGGAAGATGGGCAAGAATCAAACCGTGAGATGCTGTGTCTGTTCTACCACTCCATATTCGGTTCTTGCAGTTCTCTATTCGAGCATTGTGCTTCTGCCCACTTCTTTCAGAATCAAGGAGGAGGAGAACCATGAGGTGCTCTGTAGGTCCAAGCCTTCTTCCAAGTTGAAGAAGCTTGTGCTGAAGGTACTGCGAGTCACGGACCTAACGGTCAAGGGGGGCCATGCTCTACCAAACTGGACATGAAAGGGAAGAAGACAAGCTCGGACGAAGCGGCAAAAGAGTAAGATTGAAAGGAAAACTGTGCACATGGATATGCCTTGAGTTTGCAAGCTTATTAGGGAACAAGACGTGTGTGGATGTAAATTTGTGTAATATATTTTGTGTAAATCTAGTTACTATGTAATCTAGCTTAGTGTGTGTTATTTGGTAGTTTAGCTTGTGATAAGTAGTAGATTAGAATTAGTTAAAGTAAATGGCCAAGGGCTATAAATATGTACCCTATAAAATATTTGGATTATGAATAATAGTACAACCTTTCTACTACAAATCCTCTCTTCCAACCTTCTCTTCGAATTCTAATCCTTCTCTTCTCTGTTTGATTAATAAAAAAAATACAAGCCTATGGCAACTGGTATCAGAGCCGGTTCACCGTCCAACCACTCATTTTCAATCATTGCGAAGAAAAAGAATCATAACCCACATATTATGGTTGATCCTCCACAAGGGCTTCTCATATAGAAGTAGCAGAGGAACTTGCCTGGGTGAAGAAGGAAATCCTCTCTGGCAAGAAGCCTGTCCCCGAATCCCTGGAATCGAAGAAAGACTGGTCCATGCGGCCAGCTTCAACAACAACTGTTGAACCTGCACGCACGATGCCACCTGAAGAGGTTGATCCTGATCCAGGAGCCAAAACTGATAATACCTTGGATAGACCGATGGAGTTATTGCAGTTTCAAGTTAATAAATATGTTGATTAAATGTCCCTGTTCCAGCAGATTGGGTGAGCATATCATATATGTTACAGAAACAAAATGGCACCAAATCTATCTTGGGTGAGCATATCATATATGTTACAGAAACAAAATGGCACCAAATCTATCTTGGGTGAGCATGCAGGAAATCAAGCAAGTTTTTCTGGCGTCCAAGTTTACCAGGACGTCCCTCAACACTCACAGTTTCCTACAACAAATAGAGGTATGGATGTTGAAGATTATGGGTTTATAGATGTTGACAAAGGCCGTGGAGCTAAGATGCCCTTTTTAGATTTTCCTCACTTCAATGGGAAAGGTCTACGTTCTTGGATTGAACATTGTAATGGTTACTTCTCCATTTACACGGGCATATATGATTATGAAAGAGTTTAATTTGCCCATATGCATATGGATGGCGATGCTGATGTGTGGTTTAGGAGTTTACCCCTGAAACCAACTGAATGGGATGATTTTGTAGTTGCTATACTGGTAAGATTTGATACTGAAGATTCAGACAGTTTAGTTCAATAGTTTATGTACCTACAACAGCGTAACAAAGAGTCATTACAGGATGTGCTTCGAAGATTTGATGCGTTAGTACCTTCGGTGAAGTTACTACATCCAAAATTTACAGAGTCCTTTTACATGGAGAAGCTTATTGGTTGTCTAAACTCTGAACTTTGGACAACAGTGAGATCTCAAAATCCTAACAGCCTGCGTGAGGCTATTGTCATTGCTAAAAGGTAGGAACTTTCAGTAAACCCTTTGATTGACTCTGTAGTTGCAGAAACTGTCCAGAAATTAACTACCAGAACTACTGGGAAGGCAATTGTCCTAGTGCAAAGCAAGTCTAAATAGATAGTCCTTCAGATGAAAAGGAAGTTATTGTCAGAAGCTGAGTTGAAGGAGAGAATGGATAAAAAATTATGTTTCAAGCGCGGAGGACTGTATACACCTGGCCATCAATGTTCATCTAAGATTTACTCACTTACAGAATGTTCTCCTAAATCTATAGTTGTTGATTCATCAGATGAAGAGCCTAGTCATAAAATTCACGAAGTGGAAATAGAAGAAGTTACTGATGATGGCACTTTGACCCTCAATGTCATGGGTGGAAGCACCAATACAAACACCTATAGGATCAAAGGGCTATACAAAGGAGAGCTTCTCCAAATTCTTATAGATGGAGGGAATTCTCACTCTTTTTTGGATAAAAAATTTTCAGACAGGATGGCCTGTAATGTGGAGTATGCAGCGCCAATGACTGTTGAAGTGGCTGATGGAGCCAGAAGTGTTAACAATCTGCAATGTAAGGAATTTGAATGGGCCATGCAGGGGAAGGAAGTCTCTTGTTCACCAAGAATATTTCCAATTCGAAGTTATGATTTGATTATTGGGGGTGATTGGCTAAAGAAACATGGACCTGTCCTGTATAATTATGAGCAGATAATTGTCACATTATACAAAGATGTTGCCCAGGTACCTATTCAAGCTATTCGTGGAAAGGAAGAGTTGAAATATTTATCAGCTAAAGAAATGGCTAAATTGATTGGCAGTGGACTGGCGGCTATGGTGGAGAGGGTGAATCTACACCTCTGAGGATAATGTGAGGGTGATAGCATAAATGTTTGATCTCGAATTACAGCAGATGAGGAATTCTATAATTCAAAGTACTAGCAGTGGAGAATTAACTATAATTGATACAATGGAGCTAACTACTTCAGAAAACTTTTAGAATCAGTTAGTTGTACTTCTCCATGACTTTAATGACATTTTCCAAGAACCAACAACTCTTCCACCTGCAAGAGAAGTGGAACCTGGAATTATACTTATTCCCGGGGCTACACCTAAGAAACAAGTGCCTTATCGTACTCCACACTATCAGAAAGATGAAATTGAAAGAATTGTGACGGAGTTACTAGAAACAGGTTTAATCCAGAGGAGTCATAGTCCTTTTACATCACTTGTTTTGCTAGTAAAGAAAAAAGATGGAGGATGGAGGATGTGTGTTGATTATAGGTATTTGAATAACTTGACAGTGAAAAGCAAGCTTCCAATACCAATAATTGATGAACTTCTTGATGAGTTGTATGGAGCAACTTGTTTCAGTGAGCTGGATTTGAGGTTAGGTTATTTTTCAGATACGAATGGTTGAAGAAAACATATATTTAAATAGTTTATTACTCATCATGGGCAGTTTGAATTCAAGGTAATGCCTTTCAGTTTGTGTAATGCACTAGCAACTTTTCAGAGCCTTATGAATCAAGTATTCTCTGAATTTTTAAGGAAATTTGTTCTAGTGTTCTTTGATGATATATTGGTGTACATTAAGAGTTGGGAAGACCACTTAATTCATCTTGAGGTTGTGCTAATGGTTATGAGGAAGAATAAACTCTATGCCAAGGCTTATAAGTGTTCTTTCGATAAGAGAGTTCTATTGATTATTTTGGGTATACAATTAATCAACATGGGGTAACCACTGATTCCAGTAAAATACAAGCTATGGCAGAATGGCCTAAACCTACTAACATCAAGGCCGTGAGAGATTCTTAGGTCTCACTGGATATTACAGAAAATTTATCAAGAACTTTGGAGCCACAAGCAAGAGTTTATAGTAGAAATGGATGCAAGTGATAAGGGAATAGGTGTTGTTTTGACACAAAATGAAAGACCTATTGCCTATTGCAGCCATGGTATTAACTAGAAACAGTAAGGTCTTTCCACATACAAAAAGGAGTTGCTAGCTGTTGTAATGGCAGCGAAAAAATGGAGTGGATATCTTCAAGGTGCCCCCTTTGTGATCAAAACTGATCAACAAGCCTTGAAGCAGCTCCTGGAGCAAAGATTAAGCGCTACGCTCTAACAGAAGATGACTACAAAGCTGTTGGGGTTTGATTATAAGGTCCAATATAAGAAGGAGACTGAAAATAGAGCAGCTGATACTCTATCAAGGTTCGGCTCAAAAATTGATGCTAACTACTGCGGTATTTCGGTCAGCAAGGCATATTTGTAGCAAGTTATAAGGAGCTACTCTCAAGACTCACATTTTACCAAAATAATACAAGCTAAAGATATTGATCCACTAGCCTATCCTGACTATCAACTGCAAGGGGGGCTATTGAGACGCGAGGAAAAATTTGTGTGAGACAGAACACTAACTTCAGGAAAATAATACTGACCATGCTCCATGATTCTCCTCTGGGAGGGCATTCTGGCAGTCAGGCTACTCTAAGAAGAATCAAAGAGCACTTCCACTGGCCCTGCTTGAAGAAAGAAATAACACAAAAGGTCAGTGAATGTGTAACTTGTGCACTAAACAAATCTGATGTTTCAGCTAGTGCTGGACTACTAGTGCCTTTGGACATCCCTTCTACTCCTTGGTGTAGTATTGGCATGGATTTCATCCAAGGTTTTCCCAAATTAGAGGGGAAAAATCTCATTCTGGTTGTAGTGTCTAGATATACGAAGTATGCACACTTCTTGGCTCTATCACATCCTTTTATAGCTAAAATAGTGGCAAGAATATTCCTAGATTAGATCTACCGTCTACATGGTTTACCTGCAGAAATTGTCTCTGACATAGATGAAATCTTCATTAGTAATCTGTGGACATAATTGATGAAAATGGCTGAGGTTAAACTAGCTATGAGTTCAACCTACCATCCATAAACAGATGGGCAGACTGAACGTGTGAACGGATGCTTGGAAACATACCTGTTGGTGTAGCCCAATGTCTCAAGCCCAAATAACACTCTCCAAACCCAATGTCAGGCCCAACCCGAGACCAATCCATTTTCGCAGCCCACGTTGCTAATGACGGGAAAAAGGCCCGCCCAAATAAGCTCGGCCCAAGGAGAATAGTGGCGGCCCATGAAGGATTCAAGGCCTAATAAGAAAAGACCAATAATAAAAAGAAGTGCCCTCCAAGTCATTAGGTGGCATTCAATAGGGACAAGTGTCATTTTGCAAGCATGAAGAGGGACAAGTGTCATTTTGCAAGCATGAAGAGGGACAAGTGTCAAGCATGAAGAGGGACAAATGTCATTTTGCAAGCATGAAGAGAGACAAGTGTCATTTTGCAAGCATGAAGAGGGACAAATGTCATTTTGCAAGCATAAAGAGGACATGTGTCATGTTGCATGTTACTCCAAAAAATCTATAAATAGGTGGAAGAATTAGAAGAAAGAGGAGGCAAAATTGGAGGAAAAAATAGATAGGTTATAGAGAAAATGTTTGTGGTGGAGCCTTGTTTGTAACTTTGGTCTAAGGGATACTACAGTGCGAAAGGGCGACCCCCTTTTTCCGAAGAAGTGGACAAAGAAATTCTATCCATATTATTATTCTATAATTCTACCTCATTGCCAACAACATCGGGAGAAAAAGTTATTCGGTCAAGGAATAATTTAGGCCCCAAAAATATGGCCCCTGACCCCGGAGATTACTTATTTTCTTGAGTTTTCAGAAATCGATTCTTATAATATATTCTTATTTGAAGCTCTATAACATCTTGTCTTTTAATTTTCCGAAAGGTTATTTATTGTCCTGAAAACATATTGAATTAGCAGTATCAGCAGGTACAAATCCATCGACACCAAATTGGCGCCGTGTGTGGGAACCGATACGAAAAGGTGTCATCAAGAAGAAAGATGGAACAAACCGGTAACAACTCCCAACCCAACCATATCACTTATCAGAGGCGTCCCCCCCTGGGGAATGCGCCACCCACCGGGATCGAGACTGCAACTACATCCGATCCAACGGGACCACCCCTCATTGCTGATTCAAGCCTCGCATCCCAAGTAACCGACCTTAAGATCAAGTTCAGGAGCTAATTCATCAACTCAACAACCGAGGGCCAACACCC
>JAOWBN010219295.1:0-13329 GCA_028565015.1 Pinguicula moranensis | reverse complement strand
CATCCACAGTTTCATCCGAGTCTGCTTTCAGCATGGCTGGAAGGATTGTTGAGGAAAGACGTTCTAGGTTGAAACCGGAAATGGTAGAAATGTTGACCATCATTAAGGATTGGGAGATCCAGGATGAAAGAATTGATAATTTGGAGTCGTTGGAAGATGATTATCTTGATCAAGTTGATGAAGAAGACGACCCTACTACTTTGTCTCCTCCTGATCATCCCGCACTTCGGCAGTGAAGGTTAATTATTCACCCTTAATCTATTAATATAACTACATTTTAAATAATGTTAATTGTCTCTTATTTTTTCAGGTAATGATGAAGTATTATATGCCAGAAGACTTGAGGTTTGAGAATGTTAAGTATTTATATTCCTAAGTTTGCATTTGTATTATTTTTTCCGGTACTTTTCAGTGACTAACAATTAACACTCTTGCAGCCTGCACGGATGTTGGTTGAATTGGATCAATCATCAAAGAGAACTTAGTTTGGTCATATGTTGGGTTGGGTTGGACTTTGGACTTTACTTCTTAAAATTTGGTTTATTTTGGACTATGGACTTTACTTTTGGCGAAACATTTGGACATTTTGATTAGGCTATTTTGCTTAATGTTGGTTGAATTTGTTATTTTCATATGTTTGCTGAAATATGGAGGTGTTGAGCAGGCTGTAAACAGGTTGTAAACAGGTTCAAATAGGCCAAACGGGTCAAACCCGTCCGCCCCATTTTGGCAGCGGGTTTGAGTCATCCGCCCCATTTTTAAAAAAAGGGGCAAACCCGTCCCGCCTGTTTTTCGTAAACAGGCGGGCCAGGTCTTGCCATCCGGCCTGTTGACCTCTACACCCATACCATAAACAGGCGGGCCAGGTCTTGCCATCCGGCCCTTTGACCTCTACACCCATGCCTTGAGAGGTACTTTATGGCTAGGCAGTCGGTCTCCGATTGGTCTGGCCCACCTGCATCAAGCACCAGTACATAATTACAACGGCCCAATAAGACTGTGTGCCAGTCTGCCGTTTCAAGTTTCAAATTTCAAATTTCGACAAGTTACTTTGAAACTAAATAAATACAATGAAAATTAAAAATACAACATCTAGTGTTCCACACGCTAAGACAGGTGGAACAGGAACCAGGCGAAAATTTCTCTCACCCACGACTCACGAGATACAATACAATGCGCACCCGACGCACTGGATCACAAACCAGACCACTTTCCCTTATTTTCTCATGAGTTTGAAATCAACTTCTTCAATTTCTCAGACTCTCTCTCTCTCTCGAAGTCGCCCACGTCAATTTCCAGTCCAAACTGCTGGTATCATTGTCTGAATTGTTACTTCACTTCCAAGTATTCTCTCCTTTTGATACTGGGAAGATTATAATCGATTGCTTCGTTGGCTTAGATCTGTTGTTCCTGCACCTTAAGTAGAGATGGCGACGATGGAGAGTTTGATAGGGCTTGTGAACAGAATACAGAGGGCTTGCACCGCCCTCGGAGACTATGGCGGAGACCAATCATTTTCCTCTCTCTGGGACGCCCTCCCCTCCGTCGCTGTTGTTGGTGGACAGGTAGTATGTTACTAGTGTAGATGTATCGAAAAGCTAGATAGTTCGTGAATCTGTTGATTGATCTTTACTTTTGGGGGGTAAATTTCGGCTGATTAGTTGAAACGTGAGAGGTGACTAATTTCATGATCATCAAATGACGGGCTTATGAAATTCTTTTCCGTTTGGTCTGAACTGAATTCAGAGTTCGGGGAAGTCATCCGTGTTGGAGAGCATAGTCGGACGCGACTTTCTTCCTCGCGGCTCTGGTTAGTCCTGATATTTGCAATTCTATTGTACCAGCCAGATTCCTGTTCTATATTTGATCCTATTTTTTTTCTGAATGGACTCTAGGAATTGTTACGAGGCGTCCATTGGTATTACAGCTGCAGAAAACAGAAGATGGGCAGGAGTATGCAGAATTTGGGCATTTGCCTCGGAGAAGGTTCACGGATTTCGGTATGTGTGAACTTCAGTAATTTACAGTTAAGGAGAATGTATGAGCGTTGGCTTTCTTTGAATTTGCTTTTCTCTACTTTGAATTCTTAGCATATTTTGTAATTAGTTTTTTTATTAATTTTTTTGGAGTAAAATTGCAGAATTTCATTCTTGACTGAAGCAATTCATTTTCTGATGCAGCTTTGGTCCGCAAGGAAATTCAGGATGAAACTGATAGGATCACGGGAAAGTCAAAACAAATTTCTCCTGTTCCTATTCACCTAAGCATCTATTCACCCAACGGTATGCTGTTTGTTAGCTCAACTTTTTTGTTAGTTATGCGGGAAGAAATTTGGTACTCGTTGAATTTTGACGTTTATGATAGTTACTCTTACCTTGTTGGTGGGTTCTCTTCTCTCTGATTCTTTTGAGTTGCCTCTTGCAGTTGTCAACCTGACTCTGATTGATCTTCCTGGTTTGACAAAAGTTGCTGTTGGTAAATTCTTAGCCTTTACTTTTATCTACGTCTGACATAATTTCTTTCTAAGAAATCTATAATGGCAAGGCATTTAATCTGTGCAGAGGGCCAACCAGAAACTATAGTCGAAGACATTGAAAATATGGTCCGAATGTATGTTGAGAAGGTATCACCAAGGACTTCTCTTTCTCCTCTTTTCTGTTATTCTATTTCACCACCATTATCCTTCATATGTTCATTTAAAGCAGTATACTTTGCAGCATAAGCATATAAAACTTCAGTCTAGTGTAATTTCTATTAAATTATTGTCTCTGATCATGAGAATGTTTCTTCAAACTTGTTCTGTATTACTTGTAGCCCAACTGCATCATACTGGCTATATCACCTGCAAATCAAGACATTGCCACATCAGATGCTATTAAACTCGCAAGGGAAGTGGATCCGACCGGTAAGAACCTTCCATTTGATGAAAACAAGGTGCATCTGTTGACTGTCTTATGCTTTATGAACTTACTACTGCCATATTATGTTAAAATTCTTTTGCAATTCATGCAGGTGAGCGCACGTTTGGGGTGCTGACGAAACTGGATTTGATGGACAAAGGAACTAATGCACTTGATGTACTCTTCTGCTGTTCCTGTCCAGCTATGATACTATGATGCATACCCCAAAGCAAAACTATTTTCATCCTTGTGCCATAGCTTTTCTATTTGATTTACCTGTAGGATGAGATTTTACTGATCTTTAGTCTTCTGCTAAATAGGTGTTAGACGGAAGAGCTTATCGTTTGCAACATCCTTGGGTGGGAATTGTGAATCGTTCACAAGCAGATATTAACAAAAACGTTGACATGATTGCTGCTAGGCGAAGGGAACGTGAATATTTTGCTACTAGTCCTGACTATGGGCACTTGGCTAGTAAGATGGGCTCTGAATACCTTGCAAAGCTTCTCTCCAGGGTACAATTTGGACTCCTGATATTATCTGATGAACTTTCTGGAGTAGATGATGCTTGTAGTTATTTATAAGTTGTGTTTCAGCACCTGGAATCTGTGATCAAGGCAAGAATACCAAGCATCACTTCACTGATTAATAAGAGCATTGATGAACTTGAGTCTGAGCTAGACCACCTTGGAAGGCCAATTTCTATTGATGCTGGGGTGAATGTTCTTTACTATACTTAGAATCATTGTTTGGGAATATTCTGTTCTTGTCTGAAACGATGCTCATCTTGCAGGCTCAATTATACACCATCTTAGAACTTTGTCGTGCTTTTGACAAAATATTTAAGGAGCACCTGGATGGAGGGTATGTTTGAATTTTGCATCTCCTCTCTCTTAAAATACTGGAAGCGTTGGATGCCTCTTTTTACTTTTATTTTTTTGCCCTGAAATTTGCTATAATTGTTATGGAGTGTAATGAGGTGCATTATTATTTCAGCCGACCTGGTGGTGATCGAATTTATGGTGTTTTCGACAATCAGCTGCCAGCTGCATTGCGGAAACTTCCATTTGATCGACATCTTTCAGTTCAAAGTGTGAGAAGAATTGTTTCTGAAGCTGATGGTTATCAGCCACATTTGATTGCTCCGGAGCAAGGTTATAGACGACTTATTGAGGGCTCATTGAATTATTTTAGGGGACCTGCTGAAGCTTCTGTGGATGCTGTAAGTAGCCCAAACTCATCTTCTGCCCTTGTCTGATTTCAAGGTAGGCCAAAACTGAAAAAAATTAACTGTTTTCCAGGTTCATTTTGTCCTTAAAGAACTTGTCAGGAAATCACTCGGGGAGTGTCAGGTGATTCTGCTTGTTTAATTTTTTTCCTATTATGATTCATTACAAATGTGCTTTTGGCTCAACTGCACTTGAATCTGCTTCTGAATGTAAAAGGAACTGAAAAGATTTCCGACACTGCAATCAACTATCGCTGGAGCAGCAAATGAAGCTCTGGAAAGGTTTCGTGATGAGAGCAAGAAGACAACTATCAGACTGGTTGATATGGAATCTTCGTATCTTACAGTTGATTTCTTCCGAAAACTTCCCCAGGAAGTTGAGAAACTTGCAAACCCAGGCGGAAACCCGCGGGATAATACCCCAGTTGCCATGAATCCTGATCGTTATGCAGAGGCACACTTCAGGAGGATAGGCTCAAACGTCTCGTCTTATATAAATATGATATCTGAGACTCTGAAGCACTCAATTCCCAAGGCACTGGTCTATTGTCAAGTAAAGGAGGCCAAGCAGAATCTTCTTAACTGCTTCTACACTGAGATAGGTAGAAAAGAGGTAATTGGCCTGACTATTGATCTTCGTCGCAAAAAGTCTGCACATACTCCGTACTTGCTCTATTTGGTCATAGGCACATAAATATAAGTTTGTCCATCAGGCATAAATAACAGCTAATATAAGACATTTTTGTTACGTCAGGGTAAGCAACTTTCAGCGTTATTGGATGAAGATCCAGCATTGATGGAGAGGAGACAGCAGTCTGCTAAACGTCTTGAACTTTATAAGAAGGCAAGGGATGAAATAGACTCCGTTTCATGGATTCGATGAAGCCTACACATCGTTAGGGCCTTCTTTGTATTCTAATATATATATCGTGATAGGTATTGTTGTTGTTTAAGTCTGGAGATTCTTAATTGCGTGCAGGACTTTATTCTTTCCTGCCATTGTTAACAATTCATTTTTAGATTGCATTCTTTGGCTTTGCACGAGGTTGTGTACTAATGATATGCTTTCTCTACTCTAGGAGTATCACCTGCTGTAAACCGCACTTGCTTGAAATTCTTTGCTTTTTTGGGTGGAGACAATTTTCGATTCTTGCATACAAATTACTTCATTCAAGATGGCGATATTCGTCAGTAAGGCTAGGGGATGAGAAATATAGGAGAACACATACCTCATAGAAGATTCTTTAATTTATTTATTTTCCCATCATTTAAAACTTGCATTCCACATCAAAGCACAAAATATTCAGATTTACAAAAGATGTGGCGCCATTTCCCAATCGTACATCCATGACCACGCTCTTACTGTGACCTCGTATCAAAACACTCCCCGACATTGCTAAGACAAAAACAATACAGTCCAATACACCAAACCACAACACTTTCTCATCCTTATTCCTGACCAGGCCACAATATGTTCGAACTGCTCAATCAGCATGTCCCTCTTCGCTAGTTGAACCAGTGTGTGCATCAGCATTTCCTTTGCACATGTGAATAGCAATCCAATCTTCTGAGCTATTGTGCAAATCGCCTCCGCTTCCCTTATGCAAATGAGCCATCGGAACTGACTTCGTTTTACTCCGTATGGGTTCGGATTTATCAAGTAGAGGACCAATATCAAATGGGTCAGAATCTATAGGTGGGCCCCTCCCTCCTCTTCAATGGGCTTCAAAACCCAGTGTGACGGATGACCTAAAAAATCCTCCTTCCTCCCAATTCTGCAATTGAGTCTTCCTTAGAAATTGGCAGGAGAGAACAATGCACTTTTAATTTATTAGATTTTTTATATCTTCTGCTTAAATTCAGAAGAAGAAGAAAATTAGATTTTTTAAGCTTAAACTGATTCTCAAACTATTGAGAATACAACCTAAATTATATTCATAGAAGACCCAAGAATTGCAAAGTCGAATTTTGAATTTTGAAACCAAGGATTAAAAGGCTTACCCTCGTATCATTAACGCATGCATCAAATGAAGCTTTCAATTTCAGTATGAGATCATCAATATCTTCTTCTCTAGTTCTTGAAATTCTTGCTCTAGTTCTTGACATTTTCTTCCACCCCAACACGCACAACACACACTGAGCCATATTTTATAACAATACTATGCATGTCTAAAGCAAAAGATCAATAATACAAAAGGTAAATTAAAATGATTAAATATGATAAAAGATTAATAAACAAAAAGGAAAAATAAAAGGTCACGGACCTTAGAAGGCCATAATTTCCGTCGTGACCTTAGAAGGCCATAATATCCGCGGAGTTTCAGTCGCGGACAACATGAAAGCTTGCCAAATTTTTTAGTTTTGAATAGATTAAATCAGGTCGGATCAGTTTAAGCTTAAAAATAAATCCAATTTTTTTTTCGGATTTGAGCAGAAGATATAAGAAAATTCAATAAATTTTTCAATAAATTTTATGTGAATTGAAAGTGCATTGTTCAATATAAATATATCGCATGCATTTGAATTTTTTTTGGACTTGATCGATGAAATGTTTAAAGTATTTTTTTTTTAATTTTTTGTTATAGGCCAAGATTTTCAATTTAAGAAATTAATTTTTTTAATTACAATCTTCAAAATAAATATATTTAAAAAATAAAAAAATATTAAAAGCTATCCAAAAAATATTAAACAATATATATTAAAATTCGGACTCCATTAAAGCAAATGTTTATGACGTATTCAGTCATAAGCTCAGAACATTCGACCTTCTTTTAGTACCTGGACCAAGTCAGTGTAGAGCGGAGAAGGTGATCTCTATCCATATGTTCTATAATATTAAGAATTTAATCTAAATTGTGTATGCAAGTTACCGGTGTTGAAGTGGTTGATCCGGTCAAACTGAAATATGTGCACCAGGTTTCGAAACCTAAATCCTCACAAATTTTTATTTTTTTTTATCTAAAACAAAAACCTAAATCCTCACAAATTTTTATTTTTTTATCTAAAACAAAAAAAAAAAGAGGAGGCGGGATTCGAGCCAGTCACCAGATATCAAAAATTTGGTAGAAAACCAGTTGAGCTAAGCATACACTACGTTGTTTAAAACAAATACTTATAACTTATGAGGAGTGACCGAATTAACCAAAAAAAAATTACAAGTAAATGTTTTTTTTAAAATTCCAGGGGGCCATGATGCCCCTTGTCCCCGCTGCCTCTGCCCCTGATTCCGTACATATACTTTCTGTGCTTTGTCCACTTTAAGAGACCATGTCACGTACTCCGCATCTCTTCAACAAATTTTCTTCCCCAAGCTCTGAACTCCGTACGACACCGCATTGGATGCTACAGTGTGTCCAATCAACATTTCCCTGCGACCAATTAAACGGGCAATACATCGATTCAGATTTGTTGAAAAAAGTTTGGAGCCCTTTTTAAACTATGAATTGTTGCTATTTTTTATTGTTGAAGAGGACTTATAAGCCTCTTGCATCTATAGAATGCGGAATTTTTTTATTTTTTGGTGACTACGGTGTATTGAAGCATTTTAGTCCGATTAATCCATGAAATTCATGCAAGACAACACTCCACATGAACTGTTTGAAACTCGAGCCAATGATCCTCCAAGAGGGCGCGCAGTCGTGACCCCAACAAATTATTTGCACCAATGAGAATTAAAACCTAGACCTCTTCTGAGAATTCAAACCACCTGACTCGTCAAGAGTTAGTAGTCAAATTTGCACCGTGCAAAATATGAAGCTTGAGTTGGTTCTGAATGATGTGATGGAAGGCATAAAGAAATATCTCAATTGGTCACGACGTGTCATACGAATTTTGAAAGGAAAAAGCCCCGTGCAGGGAACTTGTGAAGAATCAACCAATAAGGATAGTATAGAGTGGAAGATGTGGAGTTTGATTAACTCCTTGGTAGGAGCCTGGTTGATGAACTATTTGTTACCATCGATTACATCTATCGTTGAGTCTATGAATACTGCTCTAGAGATGTGGAAGGCTATCGAGAGACTTTATTCAAGAACTGGTAACTTGGTGATGATGGCTCAGGTTGTATAAAACATTATGAAGCTCAAGCAAGAACACATGACAATACTTGAATTTGTTGTTGTGCTACAGCGTTTGTGGGCGGACTTTGACCATTATGATCCATTTTCTATGGAACATGGTAAGTGTATGAGCGCTCACCTGAAATGAGTGGAGTGACAACTAAAGATACACTTTCTGAAAGGCAAAAATTCAGAGTTTGAGAGAAGGAAAGCAGCATTATTTGCACAATTTACACTTCCTTCTCGAGGATGTTATAGGTGCCATGAGTCGAGAAGAGAATTGACTGGAACTTATGACTGTGGCCATTGACTCATCCACTACCTGTTCAGCATTGGTTGTCATTAATTCCCCAATGCTAGATTCCGACCTAGAGTGTTATAGTTGTGGTCATAGTGGTCATCTAAGTAGATGCCCATCATATGGCACGAATGTACAACATGGTAGAGAAAGAGGAAGAGGTCACAAGAATGTTGGAAATAGAGTAGCACATCTGAGTGTACCAGAAAGGTGGTGAGGCAATTTGGTCAGTTGAGATGGTTGCCCGTGCGCTTGAGTAATGGAACAGTTTTAGAGCTCTCGCTGATGTGACTGAGGATAGAGCCGGTGCCCTTGATGGAGCTATACCCACTACTCACTTGGGTAATAGTGCCATCCATGCCCATTCTGGCACAAGCACTTGCATCTTCATGTAGTTGTAGTGCATTTTCCAAATGGATTTGACTCGGGTACATCTAGCATGTGACATGTGACTCTAAATTATTATCTGCATGCCACCCCTTCACATATCATGAAAGCATCAAAACAGTATATGACACTTCATAACCCATCATAGGGAAATGATTGGTAAAGTGTTCCCCTTTCATCACCTTGTCTAATGTTCTTCATATCCCTTCCTTTCTTATCAACTTATTATCTGTCAGTGTTATCGTTCATCAATTAAAATGTACTGCCTCTTTTGATGAAGATAAATTATGGTTTAAGAAGAAGAGCACAAAGAGGTTTCTTGGAATTGGCATGTGACATGATGGATTGTCGTACTTGGATATAAATGTTGATTCTGTTTTGGTGTCCTCTTCAATGAAGTTCATAAAGGCAATATTGAATCTAAGTTGATGCTTCAACATTATTGGCTTGGTCATTCTTCCTTTAGTGTTTTGAGCTAGTTATTTCCTTCACTGTTTCTTAGAGCAAATAAAGAAAAACTTGTTTGTGATGGTTGGAAAACACAAAATGAGTACTTATGTTAGTTCTGGTCATCGGAGTACTGAACCGTTTGCTGTTATTTACTCAAATGTATGGGAATATCATGTTATTTCTATCAGTAGTTTCAAGTGGTTTGTTACTTGTATTGATTGCTGTTCTTGCATGATTTGGCTATACCTCATCAAACAAAAAGTGATACTTCCAGATGCTTTGTACATTTCCATGCATTAGTTCGTAATTAGTTTGATGCTCGGGTGAAGGTATTACGCACGGATAATGGTGGAGACTATGTGAAGTCTGAGTTCAGTTAGTATTTGTTTCAGTGAGAGATATTTCACCAAAGCTCATGTCCTTATACCCCCACCTCGAAATGGGGTTGCCAAACCACACATTAGATGTTGATTAGTGAGAGCTTGTATATAGCTCCCCAAAAAATATTTGGTTTATGTTTGTTTTGTACGAGACCATCGCTATATTGTTGGAAAACTCAACCCCCGTGCTTTCAAGTGGGTGTTTGTGGGGTATTTTGTTACTCAAAAAGGATATAAGTGTTGGAGTCCTACAGAGTGATGACTCTTTATTAGTATGGATGTATCTTTTCGAGAGTCTGAACCATACTATGGAGAGAAATCTGATGCAATGTCTCTGTTTGATAGTTTGAGTACTCCAAGTGCAGTTGGCCATCGTTTAGAGGGGAAGGATTTGTAGTAGGTTATTATTAGGTCTATCCCTGTCCCATTGAGAGGAGTATAGTAGATTTTAGTCGGGATATAGTTGATAGAGTTGTTGGTGTGGATGAGGAGGAACAAGATCAACAAGAATCAAGAGATCATACAGTTGTTGTGCAGTTGGAGAATGAAAATACATAATTTAAAGGGTGTACCAGACTTAAAGGAAACAAGACAATGTTCAAATTAACCGAGCAGATGGTCAACTTCAATCCAATGTGCCACAACACCTATCTCCGCCGTGTGTTAGTCCTAGTTCCGAACCTTTCTCAACTCCTAAAGCATCTTCCCCTACTTCTTTCTCATTTTCTCTTGATGCTAAAGGTACTTCTTCTTCCTTTGATGGTCTTCTCTTATGCATTGCACAAAGGAGGCAATCTCGCAACAATGTTGGGAAGCCTCAGATTAGGTTTGGATATGAGAATGATTATGATATAGCTAATTTTGTGTTATAGTCATCTCTCTCTACTGCATATAGAGCCTTTGTTACATCATTGAACACAATGACATTACCTAAGGATTTGAGAGTGGCTAAACAGGATCCCAAGTAGCGATCAACAATGTTGGGAGAGCTAAGAGCACTTGACAAGAATAGAAAATGGGAACTTGTACCTCTCCATGTAGGTAAACGGGTAGTTAGCTGCAAGTGGGTGTTCAGTGTGAATCAAACACCAAAAGGGAAAGTTGATAAATACAAGGCCCATTTAGTTGCAAACATTTATAGTCAGACATATGACATTGATTATGATGAGACATTTGCACATGTTGCCAATATTAGTACAATCAGAATAGTGTGTCGATGACAACTAATTTTGGATAGAGCTTGCATCAGCTGGATGTAAAAAAATGCATTTTTTCATGAAGACCTCCACGAGGAGGCTTATATCACAATACTTCAAGGTTTTGAGACCAACAAAACTGTTGGGAAAGTTTGTCGACTAAAAAATTTCTTTATGGGTTGAAACAATCTCCAGTCCTCGGTTTGATAAATTCAGAAGAGTTGTATGTTCTATGGAATAATTCTCAAGCAATGTTGATCACATGGTGTTCTTCAGACATCATGGTAAGCACCTCACTTTGTTGGCATTATATGTTGATAATATTGTGGTTACAGGTGATGATGAAGGGAATATAACTCTATTGAAGGAGAAACTAACAAACGAGTTTGAGGTGAACGACCTTTGAAATATTTTGTAGGAATTAAAGTTGTGCATTCCCCTAAAGGCATCATTTTTTCTCAAATAAAGTATACTCTTGACTTGCTCATTGAGACTGGAAGGCTTGGATGTTGTCCTACAACTATTCTCATTGAACAAGATCATAAGACTTCTGCTGATGCTGGTGAGCCTGTCGACAAGGAAAGGTACCAAATATTATTTGGGAAACTAATATATTTATACCATACTCGTCGAGTTATTACTTTTGTTGTGAGTGTGGTGAGCCGGTTTATACATGATCTTCGAGTAGGAAATATGGAAATAGTATTCCGAGTATTGAGGTACTTGAAGGGCAATCTTGGGAAAGGTTTGTGGTTTGTAAGTAATGGATTTGAACACCGGGGCTTATAGTGATGTAGATTGCACGAATTGTGCTGATGGCAGACAATCCACCTCTAGTTATTGCATATATGTTGGAGGCAACTTAGTTTTCTAGCGAAGTAAGAAACATAGGTTCGTGGCACAGTCAATAGCAGAAGCAAAATATCAAACTATGGCTTTAGCTTTGAGTGAGGCACTTTTGTTACGAATCCTTTGGGAAGACTTCCTGTATTCCAAGGAAGACCATTGAGGTTATTCCGCGACAATCAATTTGTAATGAATATTGCTAACAACCACATTAAACGAGATAGAATGAAGCACATCGAGATTGATAGATTATTTATCAAGGAAAAGCCAGATGTTAAGGAATTAGAGATTAGCTATGTAAGGTCAGTAGAACAATTGGTTGACTGTCTCACTAAGGGCCTTAGTCCAGTTGTTCTTACAATCATTGTAACAAGATGGGATGGTTGGTATCGTCCGCACATATTGAGGAAGAGTGTTTCGAGTACCTATTTTGTAGGGAACTTATTGCAGTAATTATAATACAAAAAAGATTTGGCTTGTGACACAACACACAAGCCATCATTCCATGTTAAGACTCCCCACCATACACCTCCCTTAAATGGGGGAACGCAAAATGTAGAATTCTCATGATTTGAGAACACAAATTAGTCGTCTCCCTCATCTCACCGTCCTCCTTTAGAATAATCAAAATCTTTTTCCTTCTAATTCCATCCTGAGTGATAAATGTATCAAACCTAAGATTGTTGTTGAAATTAGGATATACCCATTTACTATATTCTCTTTGAAAATGGACTTATCGATTATGATTAACTTACCGATATCTCCTCAAAAAATCTCGAGCACCAGTAATGCAATGACGCCCCGAGCACACTCAACCGCATTTGTCGTGGAGAATAGGATACAACTCAAATGCCGCCATCCAACCCGCTCCCGCTTGTCCCAACTATCTACCCATTAAAGTTCTCTGCATTCATCTTTAACAGGAATTTGTCATCAAAATGAGTGTATGGAAGTTGAAAAGAATCCTGTTGTTCTAAGGTTGACTCTTGCTGCCTCCAAGCCCCCTTGCCCCCAAAATCGTCATTGGCCCAATCAAACTGAACCTCATCCAAGACTGTTATGTTTCCATAGGATGTTGGATCTCAACTTGTATGTCCCGACCCACATGTCGTTCACTTGTTCTCCCACACACACATCCTCCACTTGTGCAAATCACACGAAGCCGTACCATTTCCCCTTCGTTAGCTTTCGTGGTACATGATTATTTTGCAAAGTTTCACTAAGTTCAGTATGTGTTCTCCATTTGCACCTTCGTCTATGTGAATGAAAAGTTGGAAAAAAGAAAAGTCGTTGTCACCAATGCAGTCAGTTAACTCACACTTGCATTGCCCGCAACTTTCCTCCTTTTTTCTTACTCACTAGAACCAAGAGGTCTGCTCTATATTATAGAAGCCCAAACTATTTTTCGGGAAACTATGTTTAGCAAAACAAATCAAAGAAGAAGGAATTTTTATATCTTAAAATGTAAAGGGATAGGATCTGTGGACATATAAGTTGACACATAAGTAGACACATATTCCTTAAAAATCCAAGTTTAGGGTCCGTAGGGTTTAGGGTTTAGATATTTAGATTTTTAGGTCGTAGGG
>JAOWBN010219284.1:0-13331 GCA_028565015.1 Pinguicula moranensis | reverse complement strand
CCTTGGTGAATTAGGACTCTGTATTGAAATGGGATTCCTTGTCATTTTAGAACTCCTTGTCGAGCTAGGCCTCCTTCTGGGGTTAGGACTCCTTATTGGATTAGGACTCCTTCCGGGATTAGGACTCCTTGTTGGATTAGGACTCTTTGTTGAGCTAGGACTCCCTCCAGGGTTAGGATTCCTTCGGGGATGAGTACTCTTTTGGATTAGCCATGCTACCTTCCAAATATGTCTTGAGCCTCGAACAGCTCGAACATCTTCATCATTCACATTCAAAGATCTGATAATCTTGTTGCTCGTACCTAGGTTCACTTCAGATAGTGACGTGCATATCTTTCCAATTGGTGCCAAATATTATGATTAAAGTCATAGAATAATCTAGCCTCAGATGACTCAACATCTTCTTCTACTACTGCATTCATTTGAAGGATAACCTTTATGATAATGTTCAACAACTAAATGATTAGCTTGGCGTAGTTCTTGTAGTTGCCTTCTCAACTGACCAAAATAGTAGCGACAAACATAAACTTTCCTCATATGAATCATAAGGGCAGTCCAAGTCTCAATCAGTGCCTGTCGATCTCAATACATATTCCACTTAAATTTATCCACCAAGTAGAAGCGTTACTTTTAAACTCAGAGATAGACAACTTTACCTTGATACTCTCTGAGACGTGCTTAAATATGTGCTCTATTTGTTCCTGCCACACCAAAAAAGCTCCAGGGTCATGCTAGCCCTAGAACTCCAAAAGGGTATGCTTTATACTTTTCAACGAATCTCAATCCTTGAAAGGACCTCTAACATAGCATTGATATGAATATTGCAGAACTTGTGAAAAAATCCACTACCAAATTAGGTGATTCACAGTTTCGATCGTGGACAAATTTGTTTCAAACCTGAAGAATAACTTGAATTCTACCAACTCAAGTGGCAAATTTTGAAAGAAAATAAGAACACCACATGTGATTCGCCTAAGGTATTGAATGAACCAAACAATAATGAAGTATAAGTTCCTTATGATGCTACTTAACTCAAAAGAGAAAATATAGACTAAAGTTTTCATAAAATCAAAGAAAATATGAAAATGTCACAAAACATTCAATAAAAGTGTTGTTGGTTACAGAGGAATTCGGCTACTATTTATAGGTGAAGGGGTCGAGTTTTATTCTAATATTAGGACTCTTTTTTGCTTGAAAAACGAAGCACTAATTGTTGAAACAACTTCCAAAAATAATAACAAAGGAAAGAAATAACGTAGTGTAGATAATGATAGACTCTTTTGTAGTGAGTAAATCATCTTTAACAAAAATTTTCTTATTTGAAAGATCTTTTTTTTTGTTATACTAAAATCCACTATATCTAAAGGTTTATGTACAAAAGTTGGAAAATGCGAAGAAGGAAAAAAAAACATAATGCCAAATACAAGTCCTTTTGACCTTCTCTGTTTTGCTTTTTTGTTGTGATTGATGGTTTTTTTGTGTAGCTGCAACACTGGTCATCAGTCCTATGGTTATGCAGGCTATCATTGGAGAATTGGATGGCTATATGAGTCATTACTGTCAACATATCAATCAAGTAGATTGGTACACAACTCGGCCTGCTCACCTTTTAGCATCATAGTCATGTGATTGTTGCAGTTTCCCACCTAAGCTAAGAGCTTCTTTTTTCGGGTCACTGCAACATTGATGAGCTAGCATTCAGCTATGCAGGTTGCCACATTAATTTGATAACTACAGGAGTCATTACTATCAATGGTATACAGCTCAACCTACTCACCTTATAGCATCATAGTCGTGTTATTGTTGCAGTTTCCCATCTAAGCTGAGGATAGGATCCAATTTTCCATGGTAGGTTATATGCTCATCATCCCGGTATGAATCACTCTTGATGGCTCTCATGGTCCTCATTCGGCTACTACATTTTCCACTTCATGTAACTATTGTACCGCAATTATCACATGTGAGTTTTCACCAGGACGGCTTAATCTTCAGTCTGGAATAGTAGGGATAAGATATTTTTCTCCGCTCTATTCACAGCCTCACAGGTAGAGTATTGATTTCATTTCACCCTAAGATTCTAATTTGTGCATTGCAATTACCTATCCAAGAACACCCAAACTCTGCTTTGTTACTGCACAGAAAAAATAGGTTAGTGGCATCTGCTTGCTCAATTACAACATGTTTCTAGTTTACTCTCGTGCATGTTGCTTTCCATAGGCAGTCATTGAAGACAACGCATTGAAGATCACTTTGTTCCAGTGATTGTAATTGTGGGCAGTGGGTAAGACTCAATTAAGCTTTTGTGATCCATAGTTTTCTGTTGCATGTCTCCATTAAAGGATTATATGAATATGCTACCTCATTTACATAGCCTGTTGCTTTTGTCAGATGGGGTTTTCATGTGTGAACTGCATAATTGTTAACCTCCAGCACCTGAATAAGCTCATATTAGATAAGTTTCATATTTACTTCGCAAGTTAAGCTAGAAATTTGTCCTTGTGGTGACTAGTGCATAGTTCCAGTAGTGCATAAGGCATGTTTTTTTTACCCATTTATGCATTCCTGTTGTTACTGTTGGTCATATTGTAAATTGAATACACATTAGTAGATTTAGTATCCAGCTAGTCATGTTGTATGGACAGAGTCATTGATCTCTTTTTGCTTTGATCCAGAGCCATGTTGATTTATGAATGATGCACAACATCTGCAATGTGTTCATGTCAACTCCTTGGAAGAAATGAAGGTTCCTGTACTTCCAGACATACCAGGTCAGTGCTAGCCAAAGTGATTTCCATCCGTCTTAGTTCATCCTATCCTGTTTAGCTACTAAAAAGTACTGTAAGGATGGGACCATATTGTGATTTAGTGATTCTATGTTATTAAGTGACAACCAAACCTTCATTTTTTGCTAGACCTCTTGAATAATTGCACAGTTAGAAAATAAGTGTCCTGTTGTTTCATTTTCTATTCGACATAGTGAGCAACTTATTTCGTACCCCTGTGGTATGATGTGCCTTCGCTGCAGTCTCGCTTTTATGGGGATTGCATTTTGCATAAGCTTACAGGCAAATATCATAATTTTCATAGGGGTGAAGCAATTCCAAATATTCAGTAATGTACATTTTTTATTCATTTGAGTATATTTGTGGCAGTTCATTTAGGATCAATTTATAAGCAACACTTAGTGTATACCTGCCATCTGTTGTATTATGGAAGATGTACTTGCCCTCGTGCTATTTTGGATTTTGGGCTACTTGAACTGGACCTATAGCTCGCATCTCAGTTATGCTGCGAATCAAGGTTTCAAGGTTACCTTCAATACGACCATTCCATGATTCAACGATGGCAAGGCGGGCCTCCATCGTGGTGGACATCAAGCTTCCATCATCCTGTACGTGAGTTGCATCGTTCCTGGCCATTGACCTGGTCTGCATCATAAACAATAAAGGTTGTGTTTGGTAGATGGTTTCCGGGCGGATTAAGTCGGATAACCGAGGGTTATCTGATTTTTTCCAACGTTTGGTGCACACACACTACTTAACCTCGGGCCTGAGGGATTGTGCTTTGGCCCGTCCCGGCCCAGGACAACTGCCTGGTTGAAGCTACTTTTTGCCCGCCAAAAATCGGGTGAATTAAGTAACCCGTCTGTTGTCCGGGCGGACAAGTTAAAAAAATTACCCCTTAATATCCAATAAATTACAAATAGCCCGATTATAAATTACAACTAGCCCGATTATCCAAAAAGTATGTTTAGATTTAGGGCTCTTAATTTCAATTTCGAAATGAAGGGTTACGAGTCCGCATTTTTGAGGCCTTCATGATGTTGTTTTTTTAGTTAAGCCAAACTTTCATTGAAAAAAGAAAAAATATTTGCAGAAATAAGATCGAACCAGAGAGCACAGACCGCTCTTACTATTACAACCACCACAACCCACATACCATATATTGTTAATGAAAATTACATCAGTGATCTTTATACTCCTCTGCTAAGCAGGTCACCCATATCTATTATTTTATTTCTTACCAAGGCTCGTTGCTGTCAACATATCACCCTATGGATGGTACACAGTTCACCTATGACCTTAGATACTGGTTGCAGTAGTCTTTACTGTTATCTTATCAATTCATAGCTCATATCTATTATTTTGTTGCTTGGCAAGGATCGTAGCTGTCAACTTATCATCCTATGGATGGTACACAACTCACCTATAACCAGTAGAATACGACTATGAATTGGTACACAGCTCTGCCTACTTGCTTGAAATCTTTCGGAGATTGAGAGTGATGTAGTCTTTAGCTCACAGCTAGTGGAATTGTCCCTTTTTCATCATGTGTGAGATGTGATTTCTCACTGTGGAAGAGCTCAAGTTGGAGCTGGTCATGGTCTGTACATTCTTTAATATGTTCCTATATGCTCATATTACCTCAATTCTTGCTTATGCCATGTACGTGGTGATTTGATGATCCTCTTCAGATACTGGGGATCAACCAATCCTTAGCGCAGATTGCACGCCGAGTCTGTCTGTCTCTGTCAGTCTTCCTATGAAGGTACTCCTTACGTTCCTGCGTAGAGTCAGGTTAATGATTAATTATTTAGTGCAATAATCAGCTAACAATTCACCCAGTAATCCTTCAATTCGCAACTGGCTCCTATGTTCCCCGAGAAGTTCTCCTGCAAGAAAGTTCTGTCCAACTATACCAAGTAAAGGATTAGTAATTCAAGGAAAATGAAATGGTCTGACTTAGAGTAATCAATTCAGTTCAAGTAATGGGTTGTCTCTGGCTACTGTAGGTACATGAGATCAAGTTGGCTTACACATATGCATGTGCGTTGAACTTATATAATTTCTATAATTTACTAGATCTGACTTCTTATGCCTGTGCATCTTTCCATGGTACACCCTATGGATGGTACACGCATATATGTGCATCTTCATGATGGGTTGTTGGTTTTCGGTTTTAGGTCCTTTTACTACTAGGGTTTTTGTGGGGTTAGGGTATAAGCTAATTTAGGGCGAGTCTACTGCCAGTATACTAGAAATCAATAAATTCAAATGGATCTAGCTATAATAGAGGATACGATGGAAGGGCATGCTATACAGTTCATGATTTAGGTTCCAATCATCATCCATAGAGATTCACTCCCCATAGAAGTTTTGGTAACGGCTGTATTCTGCTAGTGTTTTGTACTTTTGTATAGTTTTCTCTTTTGTAAATACTTTTTATAAATATGAAATTTGGCTTATAAAAAAAAATGGATTAGTCCGTTACCTTTGCAACATAGTTTGATAGGTTACAGTCATGCCAAAAGCTATTGAGTTATTTTATATGGTTGAATTTATTATGGATAATTTGGTATTGGGCTGATTTGTGCTCTATTTGATGCAACTAAGATAATATTCTTTTCTTTGTTGTCTTTCAAATCTTGTTTGAATAAACCCTCTCCTTTAAATTATAGAGTTTTCAACCATAATTCATTCTTCAAACACTTCCTCATTTTAAACATGATATCCTCCCTATCTTGTCCAATCTTTGTACTGACTTTTACTTATTTTGAATGTCTTTGGGCAAAAAGATGTAGCTTATATTACTCTCCACTAAAAAGTAAACTGATTTTTTTACTGCAAATACTCTATCCGTTCTTCCTCTTGAATATTCTTGCTTCTAGCTATTTTCTCCTTAAAAATGCATAATTTTTTACCCAACATATTCCCCACTCATAATTTCATTCTAGAAAATACTTGATTTCATTCTTCAAAAAGGTGTTTGTTTATCATTTCGCTCGAGCAGGAAAGCATTGTTTTTTCCATGATCTTGAAAAATCTCTGCTACTCATTTCTTCTTGTCAAAAATACTGACTGTAGCTTATTCTCAATGTGTTTTGCCCCGCAAATGTGCAACCAGAAAATCTTTTGGCAACTTTAAGCTTTATAGGAATATTCCCTTTCTTTGAAGCCTGCTTTCATTGCATTATTCAAGCACTTATCCTTGATTGGAGCACTACATTTAGTCCAGTTGAGAAATATGGTATGTGTTTCTGACAAGTAAACTACTTTTATTAATTCATAATATTGCAATAAGAACTATAGACTATTCTTAGGGTCTCCTCTTAGATCACAGGATAACAATAGGTTCTGAACTATAACAATTCTGAACTATTGAATATATAGGAATTATTTTTTAGATTCTCAAATAAGCCCTTATAACTATCTTCTTTATAAACAAGCATTTCTTTACAAACATTATAAATGTTATGTTTATTATAAAGGTTGTTTAGACTTGTTTAATTTCTGCTTCTACAGTTAGCTTTTGTGAATTATGTTTTGTGTTTTTCATGTAAAAATCTTAATTATGATCTTTACATGCTGTTCGAAAACAACTATGTTCTTGAAAATGTCCATCGAATGTTATCACTCCTCAGTCTATAGATTCATATGAATTCATTGTCTGTGTAGTCTATATGATGAATAGGTTGGTTATGGAAACCTTCTTGGTTTGCGCAGAAAGCCTTTGTGCTTGCACTGCCAATTATTCTTGAAATAGAGACAATACTACATGACCTACGTGTAAGCGAAAGCGTAGTAGGGATGCCCCACCTAAGTACCTTATTCTAGACAATATTTCGGAACGGTCAAGAGTCAAATTGTGAATGCTTTAAAAATTTCAGAATGTCCAGCTATGTAAAATATTGTGGGAGGATTGTGGATTGAAAGACGATAAGTACGTCTCAGTGGTCGAGAAGGTTGATATATTCCTTTGAACGCTAGCGCACCACCAAAAAAAATAGGTTCCTACAGACGAATTTCCAAAGGAGTGGCTAGACTATTATTCAGGTATTCCATCAGGTCTTACGTGCAGTTCTTAAACTGCGGCACAGGTTGCTTGTTTCCCAACTTCCAGTAGATTCCACTTGCTCAGATAAGAGGTGGAAGCTGTTCTAAGTGTGACTTTCTTTTAAATATCATTACATCTTTTTAAATACCATTACATGTCGCCAAAATTTTTTTTAATGGTATGAGTAACTTTCCAGGGTTGCGTTGGAGCATTGGACGACACTTACATTTTGTTGCGCATCCAAGTTGACCAGCCGCGGTATCGTACTAGGAAGGGGAACTTGGCCAAATGTACTTGGTTTCTATGATATCAAAGGGTGTTTTATATACATACTTGCCGGTTGGGAGGGATCAGCTTCAGATGTCCGTGTACTCAGGGATGCTCTTACAAAGTCGAACGGGCTCCGCGTGCAGACTGGTATGATTTGATACTATTTTGTTGAATATTAAAGCTACAATAAAATAAATTTATTTGATTTGTTATTTTAGGGGCGTACTACTTGTGTGACACCGGCTACATGCATAACGATGGTTTCCTCACCCCGTACAGACAGACAATATATTATCTACAGGACCAGCGTGCTACGAATAGAAGACCAAAAAAATACAAGGAATTATTCAACATTTGTCACTCTTCAGTGCGCAATGTTATTGAGTGGGCATTCGGTATTCTGAAAAAGTAATTCGCAATTCTACGGAGCCCTGCTTACTACCACATTAACACAAAGTCTGACATTGTGCTAGCGTGTGCTTTGCTACACAACTTCTTCATCCAAGTCACCTCGTCTGAGCCATTGCTGGAGCAAGATACTACACCCTTGACGGATGAGCGTAATCAAGATACACAAGTAGTAGATGATAACATTCAAATTGTTGACGCGTCTCTAGGGTAGAATCAATTTAGGGATAATTTAGCACTAAACCTTTGCGATGCAGACAAAGCCCATGTTTTGTCATAATTCATGCACATTTTAGTTTGTTTTTATGTCTACTTTATCTTGACTACTTTATTAGACAATTGTTCTTTGTACATGTATACATTTAATGATCTCGTAATTAGATTTGATTATGTTCCATAAATGTTACATGCAATTGTATGAGTTATCAATGGCCACCTAGGACTTCTTTTCTGATATGTCTGATATCTTGTTTGGGTTTCTATGCCTATGAATCTGCAGGGACATAATCATGGACGCAACAACCCGAGTAGATGAAAGGGATGAGGGGGCATCCAAGCACAGAAGGGAGAAGCAACGATACCGGCTCCAAAGAGTAGGGATGGTGCAACAACCCCTTTCATATGTCCCGGAGCGAAGGCAGTGGATGCAAAGAAGAAAATAAAGGGTGAGGCGTCACCAAAGCTGACTAATATAAAAAAAGTGTACCTAACTCCTGACGACGAAAGGAGCTTGTGTAATGCTATGGAGGAACTAGCCCTAGAAGGTTGGAAGGCTGGTCAAGGGTGGAACTGCGGTACGCACCATAAAGCAACAACTAAGGTGAGATTGACAATTGAAGTTAGCACTGTTACTGCCAAAAATGTTGAAAATAAGATGCACAGCTGGGGTAAACAATACAAGTTGCTTAATGAATTTTCAAAGCTAATTGGGGTGACAATTGATCAAGAGACGCATGCAATCATTGTGGATTTCGATGCTATGTGGGAATAGTATTGATGGGATGATGTATGTATACGTATGTATTTCTGATTTCCTCATTATTATCATATTAATTTGTGTTACTTTGTGTTTTCATTGCACAGTTTAATAACAAGTACTCACAACAGAGACCATAGCGTGGACGAAAGAGAACTTAGTCCCACACCTTCGACCTACTACAATCTAATTGATGACTACCAGGAAGGAATAGATGATTCCGTTGAGCCAAAGGCATCAGGTATATGGGGTTATCCTAGAAGTATTGTTTTTAATTCTAATTTGATTTATACAGGTTCATTTCCGTTAAACTTTATAGATAATTAAGGGCTTTTTAAACGTTTACTACCTTTTAAACCTTTACTAAATTATTTTAATAGGTATGGAGGAGAAGAGTGCACCAACTGTAGATGGTTCTGCGAGCGGAAGTAGAGGGAAGCGCAAGAAAACGTTGCCAACTAGCCAGTCCAGTCTAACTTGCAAGGCCGTAGAAACCCTCTCTAATATGAAGGTGGTCTTCATGCAAGCAGAGCATGTGTTTACAGAGTAGGAACAATGTTTGAAATAGGAATAAAAAATGCAGAAGATGACGAAGTTGAAGAAGGATTTGCAGGAGCATGCGGATCAGAATTTGGTGGATAGGTTGCGCCTTATTGATAATTTCCTCGCACACGAGGGTCACTACTACTATTGGACGACTATGGACGTCGAGGAGTGCGCTGAATTCATCAAGGTCTTTAACGAAGGGAAACTTGGGTGAGCTCAAGAGTGGTTTAGTATATTGTATGTCGTATTTGATGCAGGTTGTTTTTTTTGAACTGTTTACGTTTATGTACGCCGTTGTTGGTGTTAGTTTGTGTTATGGATTTTCTGTTAACAAAATTATGTTTTCTTTGATAAAAAAATTCGAAAGGTACATGAAAATGTCTACTAATTTGTATTGGGGTTCCTTTGTTGAGGAAAGTGCGAGCCTTGTGATCCTTGTTTAAATCTGACAGATAGAAATTGAAATATGTTGTTGATAAAGAAACCGTGTTTGATTGATATCGGGTAGAATTCTTTTTTTATGTGTTTGTTGCTAGGAATTACAAATTGATTCCTCAATGTTTTCTCATCTTGTTAAATGGACGTTTAGATTCTTTTTGGAAAGATGTTAAGTACGATCATGTAATTTGATTGATGATTTATATAGTGTGGAATGAATAATAATGTGGCAGATGAAAGGATATGCTATTGTGTGAAATTGTAATCGTAGTTCTAAATGGCAGATGAAAGGATATGTCCTCTGTGACACTGTGTGGTAGTTCTAAACAACATATGAAACGATATGGTTTATCGAGGAGGTGGGTGAAAGGATCTGTATTCTAGCAAAGTAACACAGATTTGAGACGAAGGAAGTCCTAAAAAAAACTATACCTCACTGGATCTAAGCTCAGGCCTAATAGCATGAGCTCTAACTTCTACATTGATCATTGGCCTTAATGAAATCTCAAGTTCTGTGAACAACACACAAGAATTGAGACGAAGGAAGTTTCCAACATCAACCTGTAACATCAGAAAATTTAAGTAGATGATACTAGTGCTCCATGGCTAGTGAACGAGGGCATGTTGTGTAAACATGTGTTTAATAGGTTCTGTGTTTGAGTACTATTATTGACCGATTGAAAATACATCCACGCGAACTTACTTTTAAAATAAACTGTCTAAGACATCAATGCATGATAATAAAATCCAAGCCTGATGTGTTTGAGGAAATCAACATGATCAACTTCCACGAAGCAAGGTGCACAACCAGCAAAAGAATAAGCTGTTGCAAAAGCCAATTCAGAAGCTTTGCGCATCAAGAATCCTCCAAATATACGACCATGCATATTTCTTTGATGTGGTTGGCACATCATAGAATTTTGAAGACAAGTATCTCTCATAATAAATGAAACGGAAATTCAAAGTCTATCCATTGCGTTTATAGATAGCAAATCTTAAGTAAGACACAATAATGTGAAGCTACTAACCAGAGACTTCACAAGGGGCAAACAACATTGGACTAGACTGAATCAAACATTGTAAAAATAAATACATGGATAATGATGTGAAGATGACAGTAGACGAGGGAGACAGATGAGTTTACCCTTCAAAGATATATGCAGAAACCTCAACTTGTAGGTGTTGAAGAACAAACACAAGCAAAGGAAACAACACATGCTCCAGCATGGCGATTAACCATGTAACTTTTGGACAACACAAGAAGAACAAACTCTTAGATCTAGGCATAACATATGAATTAAGTCGAGCAACAGACTAAGTGGCATGATTTGCTGATATTTAAAAAGCTTTGCCATACATATAATACAAACATATCACCATATCCATGTTATTCTGTATAAAATAGCAAGAGATAATAAGGATGTCCAACCTTAACCCAATCAAGTCACTAATCAAGATGTGTCTCCTACTCAAGTAGACAGGGTTATTATCAACTCATTCATATGATCAAATATCTTTTATAGAAAACGGAAAAAATAGCCCACATTGAAGATGCAATTTCAGGAAAAAAAACTAGTTTAGCATATAATAAACAACTGACAAGGATAAATCCATCCGGTGAAGATCAGAGGGAATGAAAAATCCAATTACATTGTCATAAATCTGCCATCTTCCATACCAACACCATCATATAGCTTAATTATCAGATTAGCCAAAACATAATCGTGCAAATCCAACCTGAAAAAACATTTTACAATCAAAAACAAAAAATCCCATTTCACATTTTAAGTGAAATACTCGCTCGTGTTGCATAAGTCAACACGAGTACAACCACCTCATCCACCTTAGGGAAGGGTGACCCAGTCTTTGGTGCCATAAGTCAAGATGTTGATCTGCCATCCCGCGAGCAAGCCCTGCAGTTCCATGTTGAGCCACCTCATCCGCGTAGTACAACCACCTCATCCACCTAGTACAACCCCCATGATCAGTACCACACCCAATGATCTCCCCGTACGGATGTCCTGCAAAAGACAAAAATGAGGATTTATCACGGCCTTGCAATTTAATTCTTTGGAAATCTGACTGATGGAGAGCAATTTGCATGATAGCGATGGAATAAGTAAATAATTTCAGACTTTTTTTTTAGACCTTTAATATCGTGGATAGCTCAATTTGCATTATCATTTTTGGGTTCATCCTGTAATTCTTCAAATTGCTGGAGGTGCACAGCAGATTTTCCAGAACTTTTGGGTTGATTTTGAAGATTCTGGACTATTTGGGGGCTTCGGTGAAAAAATCTAGTCTCCTGGGGATGTATCTGCAAAGATCTAAAAAATGGAGGAGGGGTTGTACCGTGAATTTTGGTTCTTATGGGTCGCATCTGTATTTTAACAAAACTGTGGGGGTATATTTGCAATAAGGGAGAAAACTGGCGATTGCAGTTTCGTGATTTGACAAGATCCAAGGGTGTTTTCGTCATATGCATGTATCAATGGCAATTTTGTAATTTTCCAATATTTATGGAATTTTTCGGCTGATGCATGTGATGGTTTTTTGTGATTTGCCTAGATGTCGGGTTTCTTTCGGCATTTCTCCATCACTTGTAAAGGGCAAAACATGATTATTTGATGTCATCACACCTCTACTGCTACTGCATTTTTCATTTTCTCTCCATTGTTGTGCAGACAGGTGGAATTCGTGCACTGCAAGACCTCCAAAAGATCCTATCCTTCCCATTTTGTGGTTGTTGCCGGAGGTGACCGACGCTTCAAGCTGGCCCACGGTGGTAACCGTGCTTTTGGGCTTAGGGATCTTGTGGAGTTTGTACCACCAGTCTAGATATCCAATCTTTTTGAAACATTTTTTCGGTGTGTGTATGGATTTGTTACAGTCGAAACACCATAATTTACTCTTGTCCACTGGAGCGGTTCGGGGTGAAGATTTCTTCCCCAATTTGGGGTATGCTGATCGTACCATGCCGGAGAGACCACTGCCAACACTCTTGCGGAGTATCGCCAATAATGTGTCCTCCACATTTTTTTTGATGTGTCATTTTTGACAGAAAAAAAGAAACCCAAAGGATTCACTCCTTCATTGTTCTTCACTAAAGGATGAGATTCAAAGACCATATTGAAGGACCGGTCCTCGCTCTGGTACCATGTTGAATCTAACAAGTGTTTTTATGATTGGATTGTATATCTACTCTCGTTACATGCCGCAGTACATATAGGAAAGTTTAGGGAACATAATTATGTGAGATCTTGACTTTTGATCCTCACACTTATTACACAGGATATGCAATAAATTTTATAATCCTAACAGCGGGCGGCCGGTGAGAGCTCCTGCTAGGTCTTCCATAACTCTTTTGCTGGATTCATTCAAAATTGGGGAAGGAAATTAGGGTTTTGGATGAAATTAGGATTTTCGATCAGAGGGAATTGGATGAAATGCGAATCACTGAATCAGTGTCGACTTCCATCGTTCAAGGGCATATTTGGAATTTCAAATACAATAGTAATTATGGCCGGAGTAGTCCATGAGTTATCCGTCACTACCAAACCCAGACAAACAAATTACCACGCAAAATCCTCTCATTCCATTGTCCCAAAAAACCAGTACCAAACGGCTGATTACAAAAATTGCACCGTCCAAATCCCATAGTTGTCCGCGAACCGGGACAACTATTATTCGGCAACCAAACGCCAGAAATGATATAGCGCAAGAAAAACAGGCAGGAAAAATGCACAAAATGATATGAATCCTTGCCGAACTTGTGGCAAAATCCCACACCAATTTAAGATTCAAAAAACTAGATTTGAAAAGGACGAATTTGTTGTGCTTTCGCCTGAAGACAACTTGT
>JAOWBN010219273.1:0-13332 GCA_028565015.1 Pinguicula moranensis | reverse complement strand
TTGCAGTATTATGCATTCATAAAAGTTAGTTACTTGTCCAAAAACACATAACATATTTCTCAACTGGAGTAAATGCAGTGCTTCAATTTGTGTGAAAGCCGATTAATGTGGAAGGAAAATTGTCTGAATCTTTCAAGCCATTGGATGGAGGATAATGAACCGAAAAGTAGTTGCCTTATCTCATACATATGGTGGTTGGTAGTTATGTCAGTTTTTTCAAGTCTAAATCCGAACGTATTACCTAGAAGATCTAGGTGCATGAACTGGAGGTGAGACTGAGATTATAAACACTGTTTCAATTATGCTAGAGAGTGTGTAATAATGTTGAAGAAATCAATTTAAAATCTACAAATGGGAAAAGTAACAAGTAACAAAAGAATGACCCTCTATTCAATGAGAAGGGTTCATAATAATGGCTCAAGTCTTGCGAATTCCATTTGACAAAGGACATTGATTTCTGGTATACTAGCAGGAGAGTTACCCTAAATCAGCTTTATAATATGGAAAACCTAGAAGTAAAAAACCCTAACACCGAAAAACAACAACCCATCATGAAGGCCTCAAAATGCGAATTCGTAACCATTTATTTCGAAATCAAAACTAGGGGCCATAAATCTAAACATCCCTAATTCCTAAAAAGCCGTAAACGATGAACACGAATGCAGGTTGAAATCGTGTTTGAGACAGTAAAACACGAAATTGAGTTCATAGTTGACGGAAACCATGAAAACCAAACCTTGGATAGGGTGACATTGCAGGTTGGCCGCGAGAAGATAGGAAAAACTCACCGGTGTCGGAGTAGCGCTGCTGTGAATTGAGTACCCTAGGGTTCGACAGTTTAAAGAAAAATGAAGTTGAATGCTTATTTATAGTCGGGCTGTTTGTAATTTGAGTTATCCCGGGCCCGGATGGGCCGAAGTGCAATCTGTCAGGCCCAACGTTAAGTAGTCTGTATGCACCAAACGGCTAGTAAAGTCGGATAACCCGAGTAATCCGCCCATAACCCAGTTACCAAACACAGCCTTAGTAGAGTTAAGGCTGCATTTGGTAGCATGTTTGTGGTGCACACACTAGTTATCTCAGGGCCCGACAGATTGTGCTTTGGCCTGACTGGGCTCAGGATAACTTAGTGTTTCTGCCTCAATTTTTGTTCGCCAAAATGTGGGCGGATTGCGTAATCCCTCATTTGTTCGACATGCAAAATTATAAAAATGTCCCTGACTATTAAATAAATTTACAACAAATCGTGTATTTCGAGGGCATAATCGTAATAGCAGACTGAATAGTAAATCAATGTAGGATAGTCCCTGAGTTGTCCGTGGCTATCAAACAGCTTAGTTCGCCAAACCCCATCTTTGCATTATCCCGTAATACTTTTATCAAACGGGTGGTTAAAAAAATTCACTACACAAACCCCAGAGTTATCTACGAACCAAGACAACTGTAATCCTTCTACCAAACACATACAATGTTCCTTGGGTAGCTCATTTGCCCTGAGTGATGGATGAGTCGTCATACTATACAGTATATAGATTAAAACTCCGACTTTTTTTTAAATACTTTTTATGGCATGAATGAACTGAATGATCATTATTGAGGAAAAGGAAGAGTTGGCTTTCGTCACGCATCACACCTCTGTGGGAAGTAGTATCTCTGTTGGTAGGTAGTTTTCTTTTCTATTTTTTTTATTCTTCGCCATATTATTATCAAATTGTTTATGGTCTAAGTCAAAATTATTGCATTATTGCAGGTTTCAACGCCATCATTACAACACAATTATGTTATTTTATGTTCTTAATGTTTTCCTTAGCCAAGTCAAAGTTTCATTAGGAGCACAACTTGCCATCTCCTTTTTTCCTTTTCTTCAATAACCCCGTATGAATATGAAGGTTTGTGAACGTGATGCCGCCGAACCAGGAATAGGAACTCTTCCAAACTCCTGTGGCCAATTCGCGGGTGAATTTCATATTATTGGTTAAGCATCAAACCTGAATTATTTTATTTTATGGATGATGCACCCTTTACAACTTTTTAGGATTTTTTGCCCTACCAGGTATCGAACCTGATACAAGGGCGGAGCCAAAGGAGGCGATAGTCTCCTCAGAATTTTAAAGATAATTTATTATATATGTTAATAATTTATTTTTTCAGTGTGGCCCCCTTTAAATACTATAATTGTATTTGTTTTTAGTTGGTAGGATTACAAAACCTGGACTCCCGTTCATTTTCAAATTATACTTTTAAAAATCAAAAGCAAAAAGTGGGACATGAGATTTGAATCTTCATTGATGCTTTGAAATTCAACAAAATAAACCAGTACACTAAACAACATTAATGTTATTTTCTTAGTTCTAGTTGATGTTTATTGCATATTTCGAATAATTCTTTAATATAGTTATTTTTGATAATTTAATATTTTATTGGATTGTTTGACAACGAAGAAATAAAAAATAAAATAAAAAATAAAATTTTAACTAATATCATTTTTTTTTCAAATTATCTGGTGTAGACAAAGATTATTACGATTGTTGTCTAAACAATATCTTAATCCAATTGTTGTTGAAATAATTTTTTTTATCAAAATAATGTGTAAAACAACAATAAAATTAATTTTATATTTTTTTAGGTTGGTTCGACTTGTTTTGACTCTTCTCGTTTTACAACGTGCATGCTTAATCGGACCAGATTACCCTACTTGACCTACTCTGCTCAAACAAATTTTTTTCCCCTAATTTAATTTCTTAGTTTCACCTATGCATATAGACCTTTAAGTTATTATAGAGGGTGCCTAACCACTTGAGTTATCCATCATATTCGCTAAAGAAAGGCCTTATGCAAAGAATGATACCAATTATCCCGCAATGAGTTTTTGATGCCGTTATCGTACAATTTTTTTGGTTTCGGTATCGGTTTCAGTTTTTTTTTGTATTTTGATATTTATTGAAAATTCAAAAATATTTTTCCATTTTAATAATTTTTTATCAATTAAAAAAAGAAAATCCACTTGTCGGTCGGACTCCTCCTCTGTCGTCCGACTGCCGTCTCCTTGTAAAACCGCCCATCAGGTTCTCTCTTCGGATGTGCGCACGGGCATACAAGTAGGGTAAGCATTATACCGCGTACCTCCCTTGCGGGCACAATCGTCATTGACGCAAAAAATGGCGACGTTGGAGATGACCCAATCATCATTGACTAGGGGTGAGCATATGGAAATCGAAATTCGGAAATGATAATTTTCGTTCCGATCCAAAATTATTTTGGAAATGACAATTTCAGATCCGATCAGTATTTTATTTCGGAATTCGAAATTAGAATTTCCGAATTTCCCAATTTTTTTTTAGAAAATCGGTTTAAAAAATCCGAATTTCTGAAAAACAATAATAAACAATATATATTATTTTGATCAGTAACACCTAACCATTATCCCTTTTGTGTGACTTATCAACTAGAAGTCTAGAACAACCAACAACAATTCAAAATGAAATGAAATTTGTTATATCAATCTCAGTAACTGATTGATATAATCTACCCAAAGCCTAATCAGATGTATAATAATTCAAAAGGAAATGAAATTATTATGGTGCATAATAATTTTGAAACCATGAAAATTATTATGCAGATTGGAGAAGGCCATCTCAGATGTATCTCCTCAATTCCAATCTAGTAATCTTCCCAAAGCCTATTGAGAATCAGAGAATGAGATAACAGTCAGAGGAAAGGAAATTGGAAAGATCAGTACAGGAATAATCAAACAAAAACAGTTCGATAAATAACCACTCCTTCTCCTTAGTCCTTGCAGTAGCACCCTGTTTGATCAACCACTCCATCACCATCAGTATTCAGTCAGCACCACATTCATTGCAGATACAATTACAATAGCACATATCAGTTATTACATGGTAAGACAAAAACATCAGAAATTGCTAATGAATGCTACTGCAGATGTAAGCTCTCCATGACTTACAGAGGATTATGTTGCTCGATTATTTCACACTACAAATACAATGTAAACTTATAGAGGATTATGTTGCTCGTTTATTTCTCTACAAGCTAAAGTGGACAAGTCATAACTCAATGAATATGAAGAAACCCTTTTTACAATTTATTTATTGTTAAACTCATAAAACAATTCATGACTTCATGTTTACAGTTTATTTCCTGTCAAACCCTAAACAAATACCTACCGCACAGTCGAGACGGCGAGATGCGAGACGCACGAACGAATGCACGATTTTGAATCTGAAGACTGAAACCCTTTTCAGATTTTCAGAATTTTTGATTTATGTATTTCATCCACAAAAATCCGTTTATAGCTTCATCATATAAGATGCACAATTTCGAGCTCAAAACAACGTCGTTTCAGCGTCAACTAAACGACGTCATTTTTGGCATAAACATTTTTTTTAAAAAATATCAGAAATTCAAAAATTTTGAATTTATGAACCAATTTTCTGTTCCGAGCCGAATCGTAATTCGGAAGTCACTTTCCGATCTGAACCAAAATTGGAATTTGGAATTTCGGATCGGAATTCGAAATTTGAAAAATTTTGGAAATCGGAATTTTCGAATTTCGATTTCCATATGCCCATCCCTATCATTGACGGAGATGAACCCAACCAGACCGTTCATCGCCATCCGTTCCCATCTACTAGTTTTGCATCTTGCAATACTAGTGATTACTTTAACTAGTTTGTTTTTAACTGTTTATTGGATATTGTCTATTTTATTTGTGTGTTTTGTTTGAACCTGCTGCTGTGGTGACCTAGGAACAATGAGTGCTAACATTTATGGTATTTGTTACTTTATGTTCTAGTGTTATTGTTATTGTAATGTTATTATTAGTGTTTTGATGATTATTGTTATGTTATTATCAATGTTTTAGATGGTTATTGTTATGTTATTATCAGTGTTTTAATGGCTGTAGTTTTCGGGCCTTCCATTTCCAGAATCCCATTCTTGAAAATGATATCTTGTTTGTCTATACGGCGTGAGGAACCCCTCGACATTTATATATCCATTGTCGCACAGGAAATATGTTCTTACAAAAAGCATACACAACAATATATTAGCTTATAATATTTGAAACTAATACCCTAAATTTATATATATTGAATTGAACATACCAGTTTGTAACTTAAGGCCACTTGGACAGGTTAGTGCGTACCTCATAACACGACTATCTGCAGCTGATCCCTCCCAACCAGCTAGCATGTAGATAAATCACCCACGTGTATCACACACTCCAAGGATGATTGTTGCCAAATGCCCTTTTCTTGTTCGATACCATGATTGATCTTTTGCGTGAATATGTATTGGTATGTAGGTGCCGTATAACGCACCCACACATCCCAGAGAAGAGGTCAGATATTAATGAAGATCAAATACAATACTCTTCAAAGTTTCATTAGCAAACAAAAAGCTTAATGCACGTACCTGGAAGCATTTCCATCACCTATCGACGCATACATCGTCGATTGGGACTGGTTGTATAAGTAGTCTACCACGCAATTTGAGCACATCACATAGAACTTGGTGAAATGCTAGACTGATCTAACCACTTTGCTGAAAATTAGTCTGAAAGACTCTATTTTTTTGGTGGTGAGCGATGGTGTGCATGAATATTGCCACCTTCTCAACAACAGATACATACTGATCGTCCTTTATACTGCATTCATCCCACAAGATTCGACAAAGTTCAGAGAAGGCTTGGTGTAACATCCACAAGTTTTTGAAGCATTCCCTATTGGACTCTTGCGTAATTCGTTTGAGTAAGGCTAATCTTTATGAAATCTTATCGAGAATGAGGTATTTTGGCAGTGCATCGGGGTTATGGTTACACTTATGCTTACGATGTCGGGTGGCGTTATCTGAGTTCTCCTCTAATCTTGCACAAAGGAAGAGTGTTTCACCAAGTAAGAAGCTCATTGTAACTTAGTTCTATCATAAACCCAACACAATTGTTCACATTACTATAAACAGAAAAAACAATTTTAAGAATAAGAATGGACCTTAATAAAATAGGCTGAAAAATCAGAACACAAGAGAAATTCATTCCATTCAACATAGAACATGTCCAAAAACATTTTTTGCTGAGAAGTGTATAGGCAATATGCTGAGAAGAATACGTATATTATTTTTTTCCCGTACGAATGAGTCTTTCTCAAGTATTAAAGGCTCTAGGAAAGAATTACCTGAACAAACCATCTCAATCATATCAGAAGAACTTAGAAAGGAAAAATTCTAATTCCCTGAACAACCCCCCTCAATCTTAAGCATTAACGGCACAACAATGATTTTCATATGTAAGAATCTTGTAAGATGCCATTATCAGCACAACTTATGAAAACTACGACTACCAATTACGAGAATATATGCAAATTGGTACTACCTATTGCGAAAAGGAAAAAATGTAACCAAGCTAATATATTTTAATTCAAGAGAAAATAAAATCCATAAAGGATATCACGAAGGGAAACAATCTGCAACGAATGTGCATGGAATTTTATTTTAAATCAAAGATATGATAGGATTATCACAAGAAAACGACGACATAAAATAAGCCAAGAACAGATAACTAACCCACATTTTTGACCGAACCCTAGGATAGCGCCTATGACGAGCACCCGATAAAACCTAGCGATAAGAGATAAAATTGTAGGGAAAACTATTGCGTCATTGAGTGGAGAGGATGACAAGAGGAAGAATTTACTTGAAAGCGTGGCAGAAGGAGAAGATTCGTCGGAAGCGCAATCGCGAAGAAGGCGGAAAACGGGAAGGAGAATTCGATTTGTAGGGTTTAGATAGATTTTATATGAGGTATAAGATGTAATTTATTGGACAAGTAAGGTTATTTCGGTAATCGGCAAGGTTGGAAAACTTGTGGGATGTGCAATTCACAAAATTTGGAGGGATTAAAAATGCGGCGGAACCCAACGACAAATCTGGGTCGCGGAGTAATCTGTCGGGTCGAGCGTGTTTTTATGCGTGGGCATCAAACGATGACTAATATCGGATAACCCTGCTATGCACCACTTAATCATACACAACCATGGTACCAAATGCACCCTAACCAAATTTTTGTTTCATCGCTGTTAACCAGTATGTTTCTTACTAACCATGCTTACAAAATTCATTTATCTTAATTGTTTTTGTGGTTGAGATTTTAAATCAGATTAACAAATCCAACTTGCGACCTCATAGCTACCCATTGATGTTGACTTGATTACCACATCTTAATTCTTAATCCATTATTAATCATCTTACTGCTATGTGGTTGAAATATTAGACAAAATGTACTTCAATTAGCTGCCTAACTGGACCTAAACGAAGAGGACATATTAAAATAAATCATTAGATTGAATAAGTATCTATAATTTTCTCGCTGATTATTGAGTAATCTCCCTAATTTTTTATGTGTTAATTATCAATTTCTCCTTATTTTTATTTGTTTCTCAAACATTTGAACTAACATTTTTCTCCAGTTTTTAATCTCTGGCAGGGTCTTAGAGTGGGGCAAGGGAGAATTTAAGAAAAAAATCATAGAGGCTAAAACAAATTTAGGGAAGACCAAATTTTTTTTTACGGGGGCATAATTTTTTTAGGGGGTAAATAATTTTTTTTAAGTTGCAATTTCTTTGTAATTTAAAGCTCTTGTACAGTTACTTTGTAAACATATTGAAAAAGAATAAAAAGTAAAAAATAAAAAATAAAAAATAAAAAATAAAAAGATATGTTCTATGCCACAAGATATTTTCTTTATTGTCTTCTTTATGTCTAACTGATCTTAATTTGTTCTAATCTAATCTTAATTGTCATATTTTTTTTGTTTTTAATATAATGAAATGGAAGAGAAACCAATTAATCAGCCTGAGCTAATTAGTCGGCACGATAAAATGATCAAATTGATCCTTGTCAGAAAAATGAATTGGCCCCCCCGACTCGCTTGTTGTGAGCTGGGGGTTTGGATATGGAATATCTATTCCTACACTATCTTAGAGCACAAGATATTCAATATGCATGCTATTTGCGCGAGTGAGTTGTATAATCTGTTTACATAGTTTTTTATTCTTATATATAATTCTCTATAGTTTTTTTTATTCTTATATATAATTCTCTAATTAACTTCTAACATATATGATTTGACCTCTCTCCAAAGTTACTTCGGCCTCTGCCTCGAACACCGCCAAAAGCAAGCTCGTGTTAGCAACGAAAAGGGTGAAATGACCAAAATACCCCGTGTTGAATTCCGTGCCAGTGTTTAATACGAGGGTATATTGGTCATTTCTCCAAAATTTGTGCGTTCGTGCGCCTTTTTTGGTCGTGCTCTATATCATTTCTGAGGGGACTAGGGTGGCCATGTCCCCTCAAAATTTTAAAACAAAATTATTTTATATAAAAAAAATTTAATTTTTAATTTTCTTCCCCTCAACATAATAACTTTATATTTGTATTAGATCCAACACAATGTTTGCATAGCTCAGTTGGTAAGAATGTCAAATTATTTTGAATAGATTTGGGATTCGAATCTCCTTGTGTCATTCTTCAGATTTATTTTGAAAAATCAAAACAAATAAAATGTCTCTAAAATTCGAACCAGTCACCATTCCATATAGATTTCAACATAATAACTCACGTTTCATTATGAAACATTATAAATTCTATTAGAAATTTATATATTTCCTTTAGCTTTTAATATATATATATTAAGATTATTTAATATAATTATTTTTTATAATTTAATATTTTTGTTGGTTATTAATCTACCAAATTCTAAACTTTTGAATTTATTTCTATTGCAAAAAAGTCAATTATTGATACAAAATTTTGGTTGTCTCTATTATTAGTCATACGGATTCAACCTGACCAGACTATCTTTGTTCAAACTAAAAAAATTTGACCCACCCTAATTGAAATTCCTGGCTCCACTTAGTTTGGTTCCCTAAGAGCGGTCCATATGTATTCAGCATTACAATATTTTCATAATTACTAATTTATTTTGCTATTGAAATTATATAGGTCGACCTTTTTGTGGTTGAAATTGTGTACTTCTAGATTATTGTCCCCCGAAGTATCAGAGGTCTGCTTTGCAGGAAGCGCTTATAGGCACCACAATTTGGTATGGTGGGTTGCCGGCTGCCCTATCACAGGTAGATGATGGATGGTCCATGCCGGATTATTAATGTTGAGGTTAAGAATAGTTTGCCATAAACAACTACATATTTTGGGTTTTCAGGATTGACCGGCACGTCAAATCCAATCGATCGATTTATAATTATAATTACAATTACAATTATAAAATACTCCTCACTCGAACTAAATCATGAGCCACAAAATAGATCTTATGATCGGCGAGAACCAAATCAGTTTCATTTTTTTTTATTGATAATTAGTAGCGAAGTTAAATTTAGTTTCTGGATTTTGGAAACTTTATTTAGTTATTGTTAGTTAGTTTTTAATTTGTTTATAAATATATTATGAAACAGATACGCACATACTTTGTTTATAATTTCCTTTTGAAAATTTATTTAAAAAACTAGTTTCACTAAATGGAAAATTTTGTTATTGTATCTCTAATCCCCCACTTATCACCCCTAAAACAGTTTTCTGACCCTTGTCCTACCCTATACGTGTCGGGTCGACCGGGGATAAAGTCAAGATTTTTGCTCCTGGTTGGGACGAAACACATATCAGAGGGGCAAAACATAGATTCGGAGAGGAGGGGAGGCCTAGATTAAAGGAAAGATGATGCATAGAATATAACCTTTTTTAAGAAAAAACCACTAAAATATTTTTTTGGGGTGGGGTGGGTCCCCCATGGAGTCGAGCTGACACAACCCAACCTGTATTTTTTTTTCTAATTTTTTTAAAATCTTAATTTGTTATCTATAGAAAAATTGTAATGGCATAGCACAAATGAACAAAACTTCTTTTTTTTTAAAAAAAAATAAAAATAAAATTAAACTTTATTAAAGAGCATCCTTGGGTGTATTCAAACCTCATACAGAAAAAATGTGCTCATAGGTTGGTCTGTAACCTAACAATGAACTCAGCCGAATAGCTATCTAGCAGTTGCCTCATGAGCCTAATTTTCGGAATAGTTCCTACGTTGATAGCATAATCCACCGAGTGGATCCCTCTTTGTTTTCTACCTTTTTCTGATGTAAGGCAAATTCTATTTTTCTCTTCTCAATCTTGCACTATTTTCCTTTGATAGTTGCGGCTCCTATAGTAAGATCTGGTTGATACTGCTGACCCCTGTTTGCTAGGGAATATGCTATGTTGTTTGTTTTCCTCCACTTGTGAGACACTCTAATGTGGAGACATGCGAACATGAGGACAAGGTCGTCCCAATCATCCCAGAGATACTAGGTGTTGCAGTAATTCTGACTGAGCCAATTAACCAGTAGCATGGAATCCGTGTTAGAATTGATAAAGTGGTGTAGAGATTTGATTCTAATATGTTATCCTTCATTGATCTCATTGAGTGTTACATATAGGAGCAAAGAATGTCTAAACTAGGAAGGTTTCACAATATAAGGAAGAATCAATTACAGTTTGTATATTCAAACCTTCCTAATTTAAGTGATTCCTATCTAACACTCCCCCTCAAGTTGAGTACTCAAATTTTTGATACCCAACTTGATCATTGCTCTTTTGAATGCTGGCCCAGCTACTGGTTTTGTGAGGATGTCAGCAAGTTGTTCCTCTGATCGAACGAAGGGAAGACTGACTATTTCATTTTCAAGTTTCTCTTTTATGAATTGTTTGTCCACTTCAACATGTTTCGTTTTATCGTGTTGAACTGGATTTTTTGATATATTTGTTGTAGTTTCGTTGTCACAGTATATCGAACATGCCCCCTCCATTGGAAAGCCAATCTCGGTGAGTAGTTTCCTCAGCCATAGTATTTCTATCAGACCCCTTGCTATTCCTCTGAACTCTGCTTTGGCACTGGAAAGAGCCACAACTTTTTGTTTCTTACTCTTCCATATTACCAGATTTTCTCCCACAATTGTAAAATATCCTGCAGTAGTTCTTCGGTCAACCGATTTTCGTGCCCAATCTGCGTCAGTGTATCCTTGAATCTCAAGATGTCCATGCTTTTGGAACTGAATCCCCCTTCCTGGTGATCCCTTTAGGTACCTTACTATTATCCGTAATGCAACTTCCATATGTTCCTCCTGAGGTTTGTGCATAAATTGGCTCACTATTCCCACAGAGTAGGCGATATCAGGTTGAGTATGTGCAAGATAGATCAATATTCCCACCAAGTGTTGATATTTTCTTTGATCAGCTGAAGTTTGTGATTTACAATTGCTGGTGTCTCAGCAAGTTTGCAATTGAGTAGTCCGATTTCAGCAAGCAAGTCAAGCACATACTTCCTTTGGGATATAAAGATTCCATTATGTGATCTGTAGACCTCAATCCCTAGGAAGTATTTGAGTGCGCCCAGGTCTTTCATCTCAAATTCACTGAATAGTTGGTTTCGGAGTTTTGCTATTTACGTGTCATCATTGCCCGTGATCACCATATCATCTACATAGATAATCAGACATGTAATTAGTGATCCTTTTCGCTTGAGAAATAGTGTGTGATCTGAGTTGCTCTGCCGAAATCCATATTTGGTCATTGCTTCAGTGAATCTGCCGAACCAAACTCTCAATGACTGTTTTAGTCCGTATAGTGCTTTCTTGAGCCTGCATACTTCACCCTGTTGGAATGCATCCGAGTATCCTGGTGGTGCCTCCATATATACTTCCTCCTTCAAACTTCCGTGCAGTAAAGTATTTTTTACATTGAATTGACGTAGGGGCCAATCTTGGTTCACAGCAATTGAGAAGAGCAGTCTAATTGTGTCAATTTCGGCCACTGGAGAAAAAGTTTCTGAATATTCGACCCCATAGACTTGAATATATCCCTTGGCTACTAGTCGTGCTTTGTAGCGTTCAATAGATACATCTGCTTTATGTTTGATTGTATATACCCATTTGCATCCCACGGGTCTTTTTCCTGGCAGAAGTCTGCACTTCTCCCATGTACCATTTTCTTTAATGCATCCATTTCAGCTTCCATTGCCTGACACCATTCCTTTTTTCTTTGTGCTTCCTGGGCATTTTTTGGTATATCATTAGAATATAAGGCTACAGAGAAGGCATTGGCTTCATTATCTCGACTCCCCCTGTCCATAGTGACTGGATATCTTGATCGTCTAGGCTCATACTCTGGTACATACTTCATACTTCTTTGGTGGAATTCCTCGGTCAGAACGTGCAGGTAGCACATACCGTTCCTGTAATTCTCAATATCATAATGTACAGATGAAATATCCATGGGCTATGAAGTACTTACCTTAGGATCAGGATACTCGGTCGGTGGAGAAGTTGGGCGTGATGGAGAGTCCTGCACTGGTGAAGGGGATTGTACTACGTTTCCTTCAAGGCAAGACTCAGATGTTGGACCTTTGTCTGGCTCAGAGGGAACTATCGATGGCATGTCATTGCTGATCAACCAATGGAGCGAGTCAAATTTTGTGTGAGGTGTATCCCCCTGACTGCTGTATTGGTTGTAGAAGTACTCAGTTTCCAGAAAATCACAGTTCATTGTAGTATACATATGTTGGGAAATTGGATCGAAGCAACGGTACCCTTTTTTTGAACCTCATATACAACAAAAACGCATTTGATAGCACATGGATCTAATTTATTTCGATCTATCCAAGGGACATGAACATAAACAGAGCATCCAAAGATGCGGGGAGGTAGAACTAGGATAGATGGACCCTCAGTATGTTGGGAAGGGACCTGCATGGGTGTTTGGAGTTGTAGTATTTTTGTGGGCAGTCTATTAAGAAGATGGACCTCCGTAGCAACTGCCTCAAGCCAAAAAAGTTGAGGAACATGAGATTCAATCATGAGTGCCCTAATAATCTCAAGTATTATTCGTTTTTTTCGTTCAGCAACCCCATTTTGTTGAGGAGTATATGAACATGTGGTTTGGTGTAGGAGGCATTTCTCCTGGCAGAAGGTTTCATAGATGTGCTAATGAATTCCCCCCATTGTCCGGGCGAAGAATCTGAATTTTTATTTTGAACTAGGTTTCAACAAGTGAATAAAATTCCACGAATTTTGAAAAAACATCAAATTTATTTTTCAAAAAATAAACCCAAGTTAAACGAGAATAATCATCAACAAAGAGGAGAAAATATTTGTAACCTCCCATCCCAATAACTGGGGCAGGACCCCACACATCTGAATGTACTATCGAAAAAATACGAGTAGCACGAGTATGAGTCAAAGGAAATGAATGTCGATGACTTTTGGCTAAACAGCAAGT